>JAJEKB010018721.1:0-12297 GCA_022393335.1 Macrotrachela quadricornifera
TATTTTTTATCACTTCCAGTATTTTGAGTATATCTTTATCAAAACAATAACGTTTCGAAAATGTTTTTTTTAGCAAAATGCTTTGAATTAAAAGCTCTACAAGTGCTGAAAATTTTATCAAAATCGAAGGCAGTCTCTGTATACTATAGTTGAGGCCTCACACAAATATTCATCCGAAAAAGTATATATTTTCTTTTGTAGATCCCTTTTCAAATCCAAATTTCATTTCCAAAAGATAAAAAGTACAGAGTTTGATAGAATAAGTTCCACGTTATCAACTCCTATATACCATCAATTTCAAGAGTTTCAAAATTTGTATATAATTTTTAGTGACACTCTCTATCATTAGTCATCAGTCTAGTGAGTTGTGGATGCATACATTGCGCTTTGAAAATATTTTTGAATTGTATATATTTTGATACATTTTCACAATGACTACATTATTTAATGAGTGAAATTTTATGATCAACAAATTAAAAGACGATTACGATTGAGAAATCATAAAGTTATGTATTGTGTAAATTGAAAAAAAACATGATTTTCTAGTAAAAATCGTTAAATTTTTTCTCCATTATTATAAGTGCAAGTCTTAACTTTTTTATAGTGAAAATGATCAGTGTAAAAAGTTTTACAAACCCTGAAAGTTTGGCGCGACTTGAAGGTGTTCACTATAACGATGGTAGTACTCCCATAGAATCACCCATATATATATTGCAATAAAACACCTTATACGTTAAAAAAACAGAATATTCTCTCGTTCTTTTTCTCTCGTTTGATATTTATAAAATTTCGTTATTTTAACACGTGATTCACTAATAAGTACAATTTTTTTCATCATATAAAACTCATAGCATAAAGATTATATGAAGTAAAAATCTGATCTTTGCTGCATCAATAGAGTGTACAAAGAGAATAACACATAATAATTCACCCAAATCACTTAGATCGAAATAAAACCTATCAATAAAGTATATTCAAAATCTCAATCTTATCAAACAACGTTATCATTCATTCATATACAAGTTTATTTAACTATCTATATATATGAAATAATTTTAATAATGAATAAGCGAAGACAATTTCAGTTTTTTTTTCAAACAAAAGATGAATGTAATTCCACTTTGTTAATAATAAATATCGGTATTTAGAAAAATATTAGTCTTTATTGATTTAATTATAACCAGAAAAAATGTGAATATCGAATTTTTGGACGATTGAAATTCTTTTTCTACATCATAGCAAGCGAAGGATGTAATTGATTTCAAAGAAAATATAACATTTTGCATATTTTATAAATGTATATTTTTCTTTCTTTTTATTTTTCAAACAAAAAAAAACGCGTTCTAAAGAATATTCTTTCAACTCAAGTGGTGATTTTAGACAAAATCGAATTTGTTTTAATAATGGAGATCAATCCTTCTTTATTCTTTGCTTTAAGTAATTAAGAACCAAAGTAGTAAAAAAATATGAAAGAAAACACATTATTTTTCTCGTGAAACAGCATGTGAGCCTTTTGTTAAAAAATACTCAATGAATTCTATAAAAATGTATTTTGCCAAAAGAAAAATGCAGACAACCTGCTGATGGACTCACTCAAAATAATCCAAATTCTACTCTTTTATAAACTATGAAATGATAATCGTCATATTGTATTAAGAAAGACTACGCAGAAAAATCGGATAATATCCTGGACATCAGTCGAAAGTTTAGTAGTCTGATGATTCCACTTTTAAGAATCACAAAATTTCTTATTTTTGAAACATTGATAATCATCAGTGTTCTACAATGTTAGTTATTATTAGTAAAAGCATAATTTACAAAATTTCCTGATTTTATACATTAATAATAAGTGATTTTGAATGATTTGATTGCTAATAGTTTCAAATAATTTAAATTAACTCTTAGTACATTTGAATAAACTAATTGATTTAAAGCATATGGCTATTCGTTAATTGTTATAATTAAAGTCTATATCGGATTCATATACTTCATTATTTCTATTTTGCTATTACATTTTTGAGAGTGAAGTATTGTAAAATCTCAAGAGAACAATTCTATTTGCGATAAGAATCGCTGTTTTATTGATTGAAAGTTAATAACGTCATGTAACTGATAAGGATATATTACAGATCATATCTTGTTGCCTTGATAAATCATGAAAAACTTCATCAGACATCGTATTGAAGACAACAGTTGTATTGGAAGATCATTTCCAGATTCATAAATTGATGAAAATTATGTTGACTGTACGTCTTCGATTAGGGATGAATCAGGTGATGCATGAGTGATCTTAAATAATAATCTTACGAAAGATGATCCTGGACCTTCAAAGCGTCGATGGATATATAGAACTATATACTATCATCTATATTTATGATTAATTTTATAAACATATATACTATGTTGTTTATAAATTTATTTATCATTATTTTCTTTTTGTCGAGATATTATGCTTTCGCGCTTGAAAGTGTAATGAAGAATCCTGATAAGTGTTTATATTTTAAGTAAGTAACATGAAACAAATGATAGACAAGTTCGTCTGATTTTTGATAAAGATAATTAATACACTTATCAATTGCCTAGTATGTATTAAAACTTTTTTTTTCTGAATAATTCGATGCTTTAATACTTCATATCAATAATTTCAAAAGTACCGGCTACGTGGTTTACTTGATTATTGATTTTTTAAAATATATTATGTCATACTTACCATCGTTTTTTTTTTGTAAATTGACGATCTGGATTTTATTCTTCATATATTGATAAAATAATATTTTATTGTTTATTTTCATTCATAGGTAAAATGCATCGATAATTATGATTGAAATTATCTTTCTCTTTTCCTCTATAAGTAATTTAATACTAACGTTATCTTTTGATAGCTAGTTGATGAAAAATATTAATCAATCACAATTTCATTTTGATTATTTACAAATATGAGAACATCGATCAAGAATAGTTTTATATTTTTCAAAGGAAGTCCTTGATTTTAATAAAATGTAACTTCAAAAATCATCAACTTATGTGAAATAAATTCATTTTAAATATTTTCTTTGTAAACAATTACAATATCATAAAGACATCCGTAAGACTATTTATTGAGCATTAATAAACAAAGCAAATAATTAAGATAAAGAAAGAATATTAAAACATAAAACAAAAAAAATCTTCTTATTATATTATCTCTCAAAAAAATTTCATGATGATTTATTATTAAACAAGCAAATATTAAATCAATTAATTCTTTTAATTGTATTTCATCAATAAATGTTATATCTAAATCTACTGATAATGGTAGTGATAAGAAGATTTCTTGATCAGATAAATGTACCAATGAAAGTAGTCGATATATTGTCAGTATTTTATACAAAGTTATATTAAACCTATATAATACCAGACATAACAATCTAGGTCAACATTTGTTGAATGGATCTACAAAAATAAATACCGCTATTCAATCACTAATGAATAAAAATTCAGAAATTAATCGAATATCTAAGTGATAAACAAAAAAGAAAACCAAAAGTAACCATTATTATAATGCCATTATTTAGATGAAATTATTACAATTTCAAGTTTTTTTTGAAAAAATGTATAATTTGTGTTTATAAAATACTGTTTGTTTTTTTAAAGTAGATCGAAATAAATTATGTTAATCGCATGAGTTATTATATTGTCATTCAAAATACAAGTGTTTCTAATAAAAAGGATCAAAATATGACAGGTTGATTACTTAAAAAAAGACAATTAATACGAATAATAATGAATTTTTTAAATAATTTTACTCTTAAAAATTTATATACCTATTCATATTTCTGCTCATAATATAAGTAAAAATATATTTGCAAGAATTTCAAGAAACGAAATGATATCCTTTATAGTCGATAATATAGTAACATAAAGAACAGACACAATTATGGTCACATCATTGATTAATAATGAAGAAGAATGATAAATGTTAATTTTTATCTTAAAATTCTGTCTTTTTTGTATATTTAATTACATAAAAACTTAACTATATTCAAATATTAAAAAGTAAATAGATCACCTGTGTATGTGATAATAGTTTGTTATCATCGTGAATTATCATTTTTCTTTCATTATAACGGCATACCTACAGTACACGTCTGGTTTTTTTCTTTTCTTTCTCAGAAAGAATCATATGTAAAAAATAAATATTCGTTTCGTTTTCACTCTAAAAACCCACACTTTTACATTTCATGTGTATTTATAAGTATATAAAAAAAGAAAAAAAAAAGAAAAAAAAAATAAAGGCGAAGGCTAAACGACGAAAAAGAGGAGACTGACTGTCATCATAGAGAGAAAAGAGGCTGTTGTGCACTTGAGATAAGACTCTCGTTTGCTTTGTATGTGTATGGTGAAGAATAAATATATCATGAAAAAGAAGGATGATAAACGAAATACGACGACGAACAACATATGAAGTAGTAAGTGTAGAAGACGAAACGTTTGTTAATAAATTGAATATGTGACCAGTTTTTGTGATAGTCCTCAAATCGAGAATAAATGTATTTTTTGAGATTATCACGAAAGCTGGTCTCACAAGCGTTTGTTCAATGTCTCATCCCTATAAAAACCAAAAGTAATTAATTAATTTAAAAACAAAAAAAAACAAATGATAATAACAAACAAATAATTAAATCAAAGTGAATAGAACTAAACAAAAAAAAAAAGTTTTGTGTTTTATTCATTCGTGATATATGTGAAAATGATTTGTTATTTTTTTTTTCTTTTTTTCTTTTTTTTACCATATTTTTTTCTCTTTATAGACTTGTTTAAGTAGTATATAGACGTGTTTATATGTGTAACAAATTCAAACCTGTGCGCGATTTTGAATGTGGAGTGCCAACCGTATCTTTTCCACTCGATAATGTATCATCTTGATTTTCTTTGTTTTTAAAAATTGGATCACGACGATTTTTTAATAATATCTGAATTTTGTCATATGCTTCACATTCTGATGTAAAAAAATCATTTCTCTAGAAAAATTAAGTTTAAAGTTTTTCGTTTTTTTTTATTCTAAATATTTTAATATTTACTTGTAATTCAAGTCGAAGAAGACCTTGACTAGGTATAATAGATGTTGATGATGATGATACATTTCGTGTTGAAATATTTAATTTTATAAATAATTCTTGATATTGTAAAGCTTTAAGAAAATGTTGTATACCGATATCAGATATTCGATTTTCTATATAAAATATTAAAAAAAAATGAGAAATTTTTTTTTTTCATAAATATTTTTACTTGATAAATTTAAACTAAGTAAACAACGATTTCCTGGTAAAACAAGATCATTATTTAATAATTCAGCATTTTGATCAAGTAATGGTATTCCATCACTAATAACAAACTAAAATAAAAATGAAATTATTTTTTTATTTAATAATTAAAACAATTAAAAGATATATATATAAATCAATCTGTGTAATAAAAATAAAATATCAGTGGATGTGTTTCATAAACAAACCTTATCATCATTCTAATAAAGAATTTTATATAGATATTTTAAAAGATAATAAAAATTAAAAGTAAAGATTAAATAACTTACATCAGCTTCACTTAAAGGTGCTGAAGGATTTCTAGGTCCATTAGAAGGTTGTGTTTTTCCATATGACTTTGAAGTTTTCTCAGCATTTGATTTTCCAGCACCACCAGCTCCACCTTTTGTAGATTTATTGTCAGGAACTGTACCCATTTTTTTAGGTGTTTTATCATCTTTTTTTGTTGTTTTACCCGTATCTTTTGCATCAGCCTATTTAAAAATAAAAATAAAATTCTGAAATAAATATTTGAAATAATCAAACCTTTCCTCCAACAGTCGCACCAGCACCTTTTCCTTTGACTGGTATTATTGTTGAATTAACTCCCGATTTTTTTCTTCCAGTGCCTGTTGGACTTGAATTTAATGATGTACGTCTCTCTGTACCTTGTCGTCTACCTGATTGAAGACTTGGTACACTTTCCGATATAGATGAATGAAGTAATAATTTTCTTCGATAAATTAATTCTTCTTGTGTTAAAGGAAATTTATTTAAAACTTCAGCAAGTTTTTCTGCACCATTATCAGTTATATCATTTGAACTTAAATTTAATACAAGTAATGTACGATTAAATTTTAAACTACGTGCTATATGTTCTGCACCAATATCACCTAAAGAATTATATGCTAAATTAAGTGTTTGTAATTTTTTATTTTGTCGACGTTCTGTTCCTAAACCTTGACTTATTAAAGCAGCACCACGTTCTGTTATTCGACAATGTCGAAGTGATAAATTTATAATTGGTATATTATCATCAATGAAAAGAACTTCATAATGTTCAAATGGTAATGGATTAGCATCAAGTATAAGTGTACGAATACTTTGACATTTTGGTAGAATAGATGCTAATTGTTTAAGTGTATCATCTGTTAAACCTGTATGCCAAAAATGAAGAGTAGTTAAACGTTCAAGTGTGGGAAATGATTGAGAAAAAATATCTAATAATAAACGATCAATTTTCCATGCACGTATAAGAATTTCTGTAACCGTATCTTGTTTTTCTGGATTATCCATTTCAACTTGAATTTTTGGTTTAAAATATTCTGAATTTTCACGAAGTGAATATGTTTTTGGTTGAGATTCTTCTATAAAAAAAAAAGAGTTGGTTCTTTTTGTAAAAAACTTTGTTTCTGTAAACAAACCGTGAAGAATTTCTCCACCTTCAATTTCACTATGATGTTGTTGAGCTGTAACTTCACGTTCTTTATTTGCTGCACCTTTAGCTGTTTTAGGTGCTGCTTTATCTTTAACATCACTTATAGATGCTGTTGCCATTGGAGTTCCTGGTGGACGTGGTCGTTGTACAACTGGAACAATAAATGTAATTTGTGCTTGTCGACATAATGCATCAAAATCTTCCAAGAATTTTCCTTTGCAATGGTATGGTTCAACTAATTAATAAAACAATTACAAAGAAAAAAAAATGTTATTTTTCTACTATATAAATAAAATTAAAATGTTTTTGTTCTTTCTTTTCTTTTTAAATTATAAAAATACCTGCATCTGTCTTTTTAGCAATGTTAGTTGGAGCGTTATTTGTTGTTGATTTGACACGGGCTCCTTTGGTTGTCATTTCATAATGAGTTTTTTATTTTATTTTTATAAAGAAGAAGAATTTAAGTTGAAAATGAGAATATGTTATTTAGTTTAAAAGTAAAATCAAAGAAAGGAAGCAAAAGCAGAAGTAAAAGAAGAATAAATGCAAATAGAAAAAGTTTATATGGACGACGAGAATAGTGACAATGTTCACGTCGTTAACGACGTTAGTAACAAGGTGAATGAGAAATGATGTTGTTTGTGTTAAATGATTCCAATTTTTCATTTCAAGTAGGTCAACAGAAGAGAGTGAATTAAAAAAAAATCGATCTTTTCTTTTTCTCGTTTTTTCTTTTTGCACTTCTATATTCGAACAGGTTTATATATATATATTCACCTTTTTCATCAGTTGATTCATCATTAATTGAAAGTGCTGATGAACGTTTTGGTTGATTTTTACGTGAATTTTGAATTCTAAAGAAAAGAAAAATGATTTATCAAATGGAAATCTTCAGGGAGAATAGCATCCGTTTAATTAAAAAAAAATTATTCAGCATAAAAATGTCAAAAAAAAAAGAAAAGAAATGAAGACTAAGAATCTAATCTGTTCATAAAATTTCTTTTTCTTTTTTAATTTTAATATAATTAAATGTATAAGTTTAAGATTTAATCAAAAAACAAAACAAAAAAATATATTGTCTGCCTCTGAATACGACTTACTTTGGTGGCATTTAGTTTACTTATGTTTTATATCGTTGTAAATAAAAAGAAAATGCAAAAAAGAAAGAATTTAATTTCTATCGATTTATTTTCTTATTCTTTTTTTTTTTATTCTCTACATCGATTAAAATTCGATGTTTTACATTTAAATAAATATGATTAATTTTTTAATGTATAATCAATGTTCGTTTAAATACTTCAATAGTTTCATATGGTTTTTTTTTATATTTTCGAAAGAATTAATATATTAGCTATTATTGATCCAATAATCACCATCATTTTCATTAAGAGTTAATAATGAATTAAAATCTATTTTTTCAAAATATTCAAGTTGATGAAAATCAGGTTGTTCACTATGAATTGATGCTGGAAATAGTGATTCATATGTACGTTGATCATTTTGACCATGAATAGCATATGCATTAAATCGATCAATATGAGCTGGAAAAAGCGAACAAGGAATATGTGCTTGACCAATCCATCGATCTGATGAAGGATATTCAACTTTATAATATGGTAATGGTAACATTTGTTTTAATAATTTTCGACGATCAGTTAATAGAAGAACAAGATAATGACCATGAGGAGAAAATTCAAGTTCAAGATAATGATTTGTTAATGATGATAAGAAAAAAAGTTCGACTACTTCATAATTCCATAATTCAGGATATGGACCAGGTAATGATGATGATGATGATGATAAAGGAGCAGGATCATTAAAAAATGGTGCATCAATTTCAATAAGAAGATGATCTTTATCATTAGTAGATGAAAGAGTTATTTGAACAGGTCGATGATTAGTAATAGGAATTGAATTCCATAAATTTTTAATTGAAAATTTCATTGACATTGTATTTATTCGACGTCTATTTATTAAAATAAAAATGAAGATGATAAGACAAGTACAGATAAGAATGCGTATTATATATCTTCTTATCATTAACAATAATATATAGTTTTCATATGATTTATTTTTTATTTATATTTCTATAATTTAACAAAAAATATACACACATATTTATATGAATTTTACATAAAAATGCATATTACATGAATAGTCATGATCGTTTAAAAATTTAACTATAAAAAAAGTTAAATTCATTTATATATTTCAAAAGAATGATTATTTACTCGTATTTCTCATAATAATATACTCATCACTTATGATCTTATTAGTATTATGTTATAATTATTTAGATTAATTAAATAATTGATCGTTTTATCAACACTAACTATTTTAGTTAATAAGAAACTTGATAATAGAGATCTTTTAAGTTGAATAAATGTCAGAAAAATATCAATGATACTGGGATATCATATGATTACTAAGAAATTCATCAGCATCTCTTGAAATTTGTGCTAAATCGAAGTCTATCTAAAATATAAAAAGAAGAATTTGGTTTATTTCTATTATTTCCTGTTATACGATTAAATTAATATAATTATGATGAGAATTCTTTAGTTTTGTTCAATAAAAATGCGATATAAAGTTGATTTATTATTCTAATTTTATTAATATTACAAACTTAATTTTTAATTCTGCAATTGTACTAATAATTATTACGTATTTTCTGACATATTCAAATAATAGAATTTTGAAAAATAAATATCACTTAACTGAAAAAAAATATATATTCATAAATGACTTTGATGCTCTATTAATTTCTTCAATTATTATGATCTGACTATTTTTTGATAAAATTATTATGAATAAGTTGAGATAACAGAATGTATTTTCAAAATAAATATACAAAATGAAAACAAAAGCAGAAAATAAGAAAATTCTTTATTTTTTTTTTAAATCTTTTATAAATATATGTATAGTTTTATTCTCGTCTAATATAAATTTTTTTTGTAATTCATATAATAAATCTATAACTATAATTGATTTTTTTCTAAAGCAATCTCTAACTGTTCAATTCTTTTATCTCGATTGCGTAATTTTTCTTGTAATTCTTCAATAATCATTTGTTTTTTATTTTTTCGTTGAATTTCTTTTGTATACATTTTTAATAATTCTTCAACATTTAATCGTTTATTACTTTCAATTAATATTAATTGTTGAATAATATTTGTTTCAAATGGATAATATTTTGAAAATTCTTCATTAACTTTCATATACATACGTAAATCACTTAAATAACGACATCGTTCCATTTCAGTTGAAAATATATTAAATAATTCAAAAAGAACAATTCCTAAACTATATGAATCTGATTTGGTTGTTACAATACAAGATTTTGAATTTAATTGTTCAGGTGGTGCATATAAAGCTGTACCAACACCGGTTGATTCATCATCTTTTTTAAAATATTCAGATGAATCAGTTGATAATTCTGAATCAAGTAAAGTAGCTAAACCAAAATCACCTAATTTAACATGAACATTTGAAGGATCTTTTGAATCATATGAAAGAAATATATTTCGTGGTTTTATATCACGATGAACAAATGATTGAGAATGAAGATACTAAAAGAAAAAAAAAAAAAGAAGATATAAAATTATAAAATAATAATAAAAAAAAACTTTTATTTCTATACTTGAACAGCTGTTAAAAGTTGTTTAAAAATATGTCGACATTGATGTTGCCCTATATCATTTAATGTATAAAAAATATTTTTCGTTTCATTTGATGTTTCTTTAATAATTGTTTGATCACGATAACGTAACCAATCATGTAATGTTGTATCACATAATTGCATTTGAATAAAAAGTACTATTTTAGAATTAATTTGATTTGATTGAATATTTGAATGAATTATTTCATTTCGAGTATGAAATGGTATTAATTCTTTATTTGATGATTTTTTATCATATGATTTTGAATGTTGAAGAGAACGTTCTGATAAAGATAATGATCTATTATCACCATCAGAATGATATTCATGACGAAATTCAATATCAGACGGTTTATCAATTGTTTCAAATTTAAACATCTAAATAAATTTCATAGTTTAGCGTAAAAATATAAACATATTTAAAGAAAGTTAGTTAATTCCTTTATAATAATCAAAGTTAAAGTTCTTGATTTTTTTACTTTTGTATTTGTTTCAGTTGAATTGTCTTTTCAGTCAAAATAAATAATTTAATTTTGCTTATGTTTCATTTTTTTTTTTCGATGACTTTTAACGGTCAGAAAAATGATTAATCCTATAACTATGCAATAGAATGAATTATGAAACTGCGAGTTTCATCAGTATGTTGACAATGTAGTTAATCATGATTTCTTTTATGGAAATAGATGTGACAAAAAGTCGAACAATTTTTTGTTAATTGAAGATGAAAAGATGTACTGTGTAGATTCATAAGCGTCATGTCGTAAAAAATTATTTATTATGCATTGGCTTTACTACGTTGTACTAACATTCTTAGAGCCGTTAATTTACTTTTATTTCAATACTTTGATCGTTCACAACCTATTTCTAAATGTGCAACGTCAATCATACCTATAAACGGTGGAGGCATAATTTCATGCATGGAGTAACAATTGTATTGTGAGAAGATGATTGCAATACACTTAAATAATTATAACATGTAAGAGTTTAGTGCTTGTTTATATTCGTAAATGATACTATTGTAGTTTAATGCTCATAAAATTGCACGTTTTTTCTTTTTAATCGTATATTTTCAAACTATACTCTTTTTATATAATCTATTTGTTCATCGACAATACAAAAGTTGTTTGATCTTTTAATTTGATGAATTCTGCAAAGGAAATCATGATTAACAATATATTTTACATTAAATGCTCGCAATTTCTCCTATTAAAGAAAACCATTGATACACGTTCTAGGAAAAACTCTTTCCATTCTATAGCTATATCTTAGACATTCAAAATTTATCAGAACTTAGAAACGTTACAATGGTGAAAATTGTAGTATTCGAGTTCATTTCACTATTGCGTTATTGTAAAACTAGACGCATTCATTATATTTTTAAACGGACGATTAGTGTTATTCCAATGTAGAAGGTCGTTTGAAATTTGATGATAATCATCTCTTTTATTATAAGAAATGAATTGTATTACCTCATTTTCACCTTCTTCATCATCTTCTTGTGTTGTTGATACTGTTAACATTTTCTGTGATGATTTTTCTTCATCTTTATTCTTTTTATTCTGTGGTGATGATGTTGATGATGATGATGATGATGATTGTCCTTCAAATTGAATCAAGTCATCAACAGAATCAAATTGTTCTATTTGAGAAACTTTTTTTGTTGTTTTTAATGTTGATGATGGTAGTGGTGGGGATAATGAAGATTGATGTATATTTGTTTCAATAGGTACTAATTCAATCCAAGAGCAATGATATTGAACTATATTTGGGTGAACTAATGATGCAAGAACTCTTACTTCACGTAAAGCACGTTGTGCTTGACGTCGAGTTCGATCTGTATTTTTATTAAAAACAATTTTTTTTATTGCATACATACGATCATCTAAACGATTTCTTGCACGAAATACAGAACCTAAAAA
>JAJEKB010018721.1:12307-22801 GCA_022393335.1 Macrotrachela quadricornifera
GAATAAACAATCTATTGAAATTAAAAAGAAAATCTATAAAATTTAGTCTTCTTCTTTTCTCTTTGTTTTTTTAAAAACATAATAAGTGGATATCATTTATAACAAACAGAAAAAAAAAAAGAAAAATGTGATGTTCTTGATTAAATCTTGGATATTTTATTATTGAGTTTACATATTTTTAATAATATCATCAATTTCATCTTTTGTAAATAAACGATAACCTTTACTATCAACTGTAGCCATTTCAACATTAGTTGCATTTAATTTTTCTTCCATAACTTGTTTAAGAATAGTTAAAACATGTTTACATGCTTCTGATAATTTCATTGATTTATGATAAACATCTTGAAGTGTTTGATCAGCACCTTCACTACCTGATCCAATTGCTTTAGCATCATATTCTGTATATGTACCTGATGGATCAAGATGAAATAAATGTGGACCATTTTCATCCCAACCAGCAAATAAAAGTGCAACACCAAATGGACGTGATATAGGTGCAACTTCATCAGAATCATCACTAAATGCTAATGCCATATTTGATACAGATTGAGTTATTGATTCAATTGTCATACGTTCATTATGTGTAAACCAATGATTTTGTGCTTCAACACGTGCTTTATCAATTAAAGTTTTTGCATCAGCAATTAAACCAGACATAGCACAACCACAACTAAAAATAATATAAAATTAATTTGTTTTTTTAGTTTTTCAAATAACGATTAACTAACTGTGCATCGACTTCAACAATTTTTTCAATACTACGTGGTTCAATAAGTACTGATGTAATACGTTTTTCTGTAGCTAAGACAACACCTAAATAAAAATTAAAAAAAAATATATATTTTTTGTAATTATGAATTTTTATTATTCTAACCTTCTTGTGTCATTATTCCAATAGCTGTTGTACCAAATTTAATTGCTTCAATAGCATATTCAACTTGAAAGAGACGACCTTCAGGTGAAAATGTATTTACACCTCGATCATATTCACTTTTTGTCATAAACATTTTTTCAAATTTTATTTAAAAACTACTAAAATTATCTAGAATATCAACAAAAAAAAAACATATATCTTTTATTTTGATCTACAATCAATAAACAAAGAAAAAAAAAGTCTGCATTTTTTGTTTTCTTTTAGATAATAGACATATAATGTATGTAAATTATGTACAGACCAAAAAGAAAAAAAAAAGACGAACCGAATGAATACACATGATAATAATAATAATAATAATAATAATAACGAAGAATATTATGAAGAACTTTGCTAAAATAAAAACGGATACATATTTATCATTGATGAACTTTATTAGGTAATTTTGGTATTGGTGGTAAATTAATCCAATTAACATTAACACTTGATATACGTAAACGAAGTTTAGGAGCAAATACACGTAGATCTCCGAATTTTAAACCATGTTGTTCTTCGAATTGTGTAAGAATACGAGTATTTTTTTTTAATGGATCTTGTTGCTGCTGCTGCTGCTGTTGTTGTTGTTGTTGTTGTTGTTGTTGTTGTTGTTGTTGTTGCTGTTGCTGTTGCTGTTGCTGTTGCTGTTGTTGTTGTTGATGATGATGTTGAGATGGTGGTCGACTTAAATATTAAATAAGAAAAAAAAACTAAATTTTATATATAATAAAATAAATTTACCCTCGTCGAGCAGGTAGTCGTATTGTTTGTTGAAATTCTTCTTCTTGTTGTTGTGTATCTTGATTAATATCATATTCTTCGTCATCTTCATATTTTCTATAACGATGTTGTTTCATATATTGTGAATTTCGATTATTATTATTAATTAATGCATAATCATCATCATTAGGACGAATACGTTTTCTCATTTGTTGTTGATCATCATCATCATTATCATTGTCATAATACCGTTTGGAATTCTGATAACCAATTGATCGTTTATATGGTTGACTTATTGTTGTATTACGAAATTGTAAACGATTTTCTTCATCAATTATTTCTTCACCACCAGGTCCTTCGATATGTTCAGTTGTTAAACCAACTTGTTTCTTAAAGAAATTTTTTAGTAAATTTTATATTTATATTTACAATCAAGAAACAAAATGTGTTTTAAATCTAAACAATATTTTCTTAGTTTATCAGAAAAGAACTCCATTGGATAGGATGATCTATTCAGAATTGAGAAATCAAGTATACTACGATGTAGGCATGATATCTAATAAATCTTGTTTTTATAACATTTCGAAGAAACTATAGTCAAATTACTGATAGATGACTAGATAAGAAAGATATCATCAATAGCTGATCAATACTAGTCTTGGTATCAGTTAGGAGTGTTTATAAGAAAAAAATTCTTGTATACAATTTTGTAGATCTTCTCACGAGCTACAAACTCATATATTTATCATCTTCGATCATCCGATTTTTTGACAGGAAACAATGCAGATCTGTGATGATCCACCAATACTTTTTTACAGCCATTTGCTAACGGTGAGTTTTCAGATGTTCAGTTGTGCTGATTACCCAAGATGTGTGCACTCGTTATACTTTCCTAGAGAATGTCCACAATATCACACTACAAATTGTACTATTTAGAAGTTATTCAACTTTTGTGTAGGATGTCTAAATCTACTTTATATTGAAAAATCGACGAGAATTTTTGCATAATTTTCCTCGCTTTTCAATACTTAGTTTCAATATTTCAAAAATAAAAACTTAATTCTCATATAAACAAATGCTTTCAACTGATCTTAAAATCGACTTTCGTATTCAGCCATCTACTAGTAATTTGACTGTGACTCCTTAAAAATTTTATAAAAACAAGATTTGTTAGATATCATTCGACGCGCCTTTTCTTGCTCTACAACATGATACATTTGATTTCTCAATTATAATTAGGTCATCCTGTCCGACAGAAAGAACTAATGTACCAATCGAATAGTATTTGATGAAATCAAAAAGAAAGAATATAGTTTTAATTTCTTAATTTACTTTTCCAGGTGATGTAACTTCAATTTGATTTTTTGATAATCTATCTGTTGTTATTTGTGTTGTTGAATTATTTGATGAGGAATCAATAGTTGCATCTTGTAAAAGCATTTTTTTTGATTCTGGTAATTGTTCATAAAAACTTGGTAACATATTACCAATATAAGATGATTTAATTGTTCCACCAGTTGGTTTACTTGGTGGTAATGGTGGCAATTTAACTGGTGATGAAATTGTTTTTGTTGTTGTTGTTTGAACATTAATATTATTATCATCATCATCATCATCTAATTCTTGATCTTCTAACATATCCATTTCAGTAACTGTTGGAGCAATATCATCATCAAGATCATCATCAATAATTGATGAACGAATATTATTTGATCGAAAACGTTGTACAGCAATTCTAGCAGCTGTACGTTTTGGTGGTTTATTACGACGTATAATTGGTTGATGAAGATCACCTTCTAAACTATCATCATCTTCTTCATCTTCATCAAAATCATCACCCGAATTAAAATCATTTGAATGACGAAATGTAACACGTTTTGATGATGCACTTGGGGGATATTCTGAACGCGGATAAAGACGTGGTGGTGGAGGAATTTGACGACGTATCTGATTAGTATTACCACGTACACCACTATATGATGATGGACCACCACGACGAGGAATTATTGTTGATGGTTGTTGACGATAAGATGATGTTGACGATGATGAAGGAATTATTGGTCGAGTTGATATTCCACCACGAGATCGACGATCATCATCAAATGATGGTCGAGATGTATAACCAGTAGTACTACCACTAGTACCACCTCCACGAATCTAAAATAAAATATAATATTACAAAAAAAAAATGAAATGGAAATAAAAACAAAATTTACATTCTGTTGTTTTAAACGTCGATCAATATGTCCAATAGCCAATGGATATTTAACCGGTGTATCATCATCAGCGAAATTATAATGTCGATAATTATTGACTAGAACAGAACTTGTTGAATGTGATGGTAATAAAGCAAGGGGTGCTCGTTCACGTCCTGTTATTGTTCGACGTGTATTTATTCTCATAAATACTTCATATGGATCATAATCATCATTTACTTGTTGATTTACACTATTTAAATCTATTGCATCAACTTCAAGACAAAGATCAACATTAAGATCAGCATATGGATCATAATCATTATCTGTTGTTGACATATATTCAAATGCTGCATATGATGTTGATGTTGGTTCAACTTCACATTCAAAATTTGATTCATCTTTACGTTCTTTTAAAACAAAAACAAAAAAAGAAAATAATAAAACAATTAATTTCTTTTGTATTTAAATTTTTCTTTATTACCTCGAATTTCAGCATCTCGTTTTAATCTCCATCCGAGTAAGGTAAGACCTTCAGTAAGATTAGGCTGATGAAATATAGTAGTCATCTAGAAACATACACAAAAAAAGAAAAACAAATTTTATTTAATTCTCTTAAAAATAAGAGATAACAATCGTTAAGTTTTTATTTATTTTTCTATTACAATAACAATTATTCATCAAAGTCATTGTTATTTGTTTGTTGTTTATGACGAGGATTTTTTGTTTTTCTTGATTCAATTTGACCAAGTTTTTTATAAACAACTTTTTTTAGTTGTTTATGTTTTTGTAAACGTTTTAATTCTTGAATTTTTTGTTGTTTTTGATGTTGACTATTGCGATTAGTTTGAGTTTTTTGTTTTGCTTTTAATCGATCTTTATATACTGTTGTAAACATTTTCATTATATCAGCCATCTGATAGAAAAAGGAAATTTATTATTTAAAAACAAAAATCTTATGTGTATTTTTACTTTTTTTTCTTGTGGTTCAAGAATAACAGCAACACGTTGTTTTTCTTCTATTGGATCTTTTTGTGTTGTAGATTCAGATGTTTTAGGTTTAAGATGAAATGGTAAATCTTGTTGAAGTTGAGTTGGAATTTGTAATGGACGAAATACACGTTCTTTTCTTTCAATTGGTTTATATAGAGAATCAATATTCGGTTCATTTTGAATATTCTTATCACGTTTAAGTTGACCAAGGGTTCTAAATTAATTATTATTATAAAAAAAAGTTTTCTTATTCTACATAATTAGGGAAATTATTTATGAATGAAGAATCTATATTAATAATGAAAGTCAGAGATATATGAAATGGCATGTCGTGCCATTCTGTTACAAGTTTAGATGTTTAACAGTTGTTGATGAATGAACGGAACTAATTTTCATTATTAATTCTTATGAAAAGAATAAATTCGTAGATCGAGTTTATCAAACTGGGATTTATCTTTCATCTAGACACATATCTTTGTTTTTTGATTGAATATATACTGGTATTATTTATTGTTTATACCATACATGATGATATTTTTTTCGTTTATCTGATGAGTGTAAGTCATTGAGTTCATGATTGAAGATAAACTGAATTTAAATATCTAATGTTTTGATTGCTAGAGTAAATTACTTCATAAGAACTGACTTGCAGAAAGCCCTACTCATTAATTGATAAAAAATATCGCATGAACATTTATAATGCAAGTATAATCTGAAAATTTCTTTCATAATCTAGACAGAATTAAGGTGGTTGACTGCACGAAATGCAGCAAGCCATGCAAGGATTCTCTTCTATATGACTTTAAAATCTCAAAATATTCACAAGTTATTATACAAAAAAAAAAATCTTCATACCGAAGTCCTTGCCATCGATCTTTTTCTCCAGTTGGCATTAATAAATTAGTTACAGGTGTATAAAATTTCTGTACTTGTAATGGAAGCCATGCTCGAAGAAAAATAATATCTAAATAAACAAAAGAAAAGATCAATTTTAATAAAATAATTTTAATTAAATTTAATAAATTTTTATTATTACCACTAAGAAGAATTTTATCTTCAAATGTAGCACGAAAAGCACCTGGATGTTCTTTAACAACTTTTTTTATTTGTCCACGTATTCCACTTACAGTTCGAATAGATGCACCTTGAAATTTAGCAACTTCTAATGGTGTATTAAACATTCCCTAAAAGAAATGTTTTTTTTAAATAAATATTTATTTTTGCTTTTTTTTCTATAAAAAATTATTTACTTTAATAAATGCAGTTTTTTTAAATATTTTAATTGGTGTACCAATTAATTTTAATTTTTTAACAATTTTTGTTGATTTATCTAAATCAAGTACAACACCAGTTGCTGTTACTCGAAAATCTGTCTAAATAAAACAAAAAAAAACAATATTTTAATTAATGAACAAAATAAGATTTTTCATTCTTACTTTTCCAGCTGTTTGTTGAACAGCAACAAAACCTGTATTTTGTGGTGTTATAGGTCCTATAATAAAATATATACATATAAATATTTATAATAAAACAAAATTCTTTTATTATTCACCATAAAATATAGCATGACAATACATATGTTGTGGTGTATATTTTAAAAGACGATGTCTCATATTATGATCTTGCATAAAATAATATGGAATTGTTTGAAAACGTCTCCAACCAAGTGATATTACTAATGGATCTTTACTTTTTAAAATTTTTTTATGCCATCGATGTTTTTTTAATCGTACTTGAATATATCCTGTATGAGATTCTGTTATAGGCATTCCACCAAGTATAATTATATAATTAGCATCAAAATTTTTTACAAATTCACATGGAATTTGTGTTAATTCACATCGAACATACATTCCAGGACGATAACCTTCATATAATATTCGAATATCATCAGGCATATTTTCAAATTCTGATCGATTTAACTATAAATAAATTTGATTGATTAACAAAAAAAAAAAGAGATATTTTATTTAAATAATACTTTTGTTTGAATTTCAACTTCTTTTTTAAGTTCATCTAAATATGCTGAATCAGGCTCTTTTGATTGATCATATTCAGCATCAAATTTAGATTTTAATTGAGCTTTTTTATCTTGAAGTTTTGTCTTTTCAGATTTATCATCATCTTCTTTTTCTTCATCTAAATAATTTCAATGAAAGAAAAAAAAAATAGAAGAAATTGCTTTTTTTACCATCATAATCCATTTGATCATCATCATCATCATCTTCTTCTTCTTTTGCATGAGTTTTTTCACCTGTTTCTAAATCTTCAAAATCTCCAAATAAATCTTTTAAAAATAAACAAAAAAACAAGTAATTTTAAAAATAAATTCAAATAAAAATAATCAAACCATTATCATCATCATCATCTTCTGCAAGTAAATTTTCTGCATCTTTTTCTTTCTCCCATTTTCCTGTTACAAAACAATCACGAATTAAATTACAAATCTAAAATAAATTCTGTAATTTTATAATAACATTTAAAATTTTTTTTTTTCTTATTTTCTTTACTTCATCTAAATCCCAATTATGTTTTTCATTATTATTTATTAATGTATAATCTTCTTGATCATTAATATTAATTTTTTTTTGTTGAGATATATGAAATAAACCACCTAATTCTTTATTTTGATTATCTAAAGTTTTTCCTTCAGATAAAGAATTTTCATCTTTTGAATCTAAAATAAAAAAAAAGATATATTTTAATAAATATTTCGAAAAATAAAAATTTATTTATTATTACCATAGACAAGTTTTGTCCAATTAATTGTTTTACTAGGTATATAACTAATAGCAAATTTTTTTGAAATATTTTCTTTCCATGATGTACCTAAAAAAATTTTTTTTGATAAGATTTAATTTTATTTCTAATAACTATTGATTTCAGAATTCTATTAGAGCGAAGATTGTTTTGAGACTTTTTATATTAAAAAAAAATTTATTTCATATATTTTAAATTATACGTCAATCTATGAGATTGTGTAAGGACTAGTAATAAAGAAGTCAATTGATGCTATATTAAATTTTAAGAAGCATTCTACAGTGAGATTTCATTATTCTTCTTTGAAAATTATTCCATCTATTACTGTTTTATTAATTTATGGTTTGTCATAATATCTCGCATTTCTGTATTATATTTACTATTTTATATTATAATGCTGATTCTGTTTATTTTTTCTTATATTTTATGTTTGATCATAACAGTTAAAAATTGTGTTGTTAGGTCGTTTCTAATCACATCATCGATAAATGTTGTAGACGACATGCATATGCTTAGGATTATCTCATCTGATAATTTCATAATAAAATGAAAAAAAATTTAGTTCTTTGTTGACATTTTACAAATGAAGGAATATGTTCAATTTTGATTTCACAGTTTGGATACGAGTAGAACGTAGTGAGAGTAAGAAAAGACCAAAAAGATTCGATTCTATGATGGTTTTTTGTTTCTTTTGTATGATTTCGATCTTTTTCGTGTACAAGTACAGAAACAGAAAAAATGAGTGAATGAAAACAATATTTATCAAAAATGAGATTCAATATAAGGCTGACTGACATTAATAACATGAAATAAATCGATATTTCTCGTTATTGATCATATCTTTCTAGTGAAAAACAATTCACAAATGATTAATAAATAGAAATTTTATGCGAAAGATTACAAATAAATCTGTTTTTTCTTTAAGTTAAATGCAAAAGAGAGGAAATAATGCCTTCAACAAATATACTTATTTAGTCTTTATACTTTCTCTTATCACATCGTTTGATTTTCAAATAAACACATCACTTACCGAATTCCTCTTTATCAGATTCCTAAAAAAAAGAAACAGATGATGTGTATTTTATTATTGTTTTTTTATATTTGATATTCACTTCATCAATTTCTTCTTCTTCGTCTTCGTCTTTGTGTTCTTCTTCGTTTTCATCAGTCTCATCATCTTCTTCATCTTCAGAAGCAATTTCATCATCTTCTGTTTCAAACTTCATTTTTCTTCGTTCTTTTTCTTGTCTATAAAACAGAAAAAAAAACCGTATTTTTAAATCTCTAATTTCTTATCTTACTCTTCTTGATTTATAATCGGTTCACTATCAGCAAATAATTTCAATTGACTTGCTGTAACTTTTTCTTCAATAGTTTGTTTAGTTGATAAAATATTCGCTACATATTCATTAATTGGTCTTGTCTAAAATAAAATAAAATATTTTAAATTTTAATACATATATAAAAAAAAGAACAAACTTTTTCTTTATTATTTGAAATTCGGTGTGAATGTGAACCACCTAATTCAATATAAACAGCATCTTTATCATAAACAATTCCTCCAACACCAGAAAAAGGTGCATATAAAAGTCTTTCTTTTTCATTTAAAACACGTCGTGCTTGTTTTGTTTTTGTTGATCGATCACCTGGTAATGAACAAGGATCAGGTAATACTGATATGTTATTTAATTTATAATCTCCACAACCTAGAATATTATAGGTGAAAGCAAAATAATATGTATATATGAATAATCTTTACCTGGTATATGAATAGATGTATCTGGTTTAATTGGACATCCACGTACATAACCATATAAACATATTGTACGATTACATAATGGATCTGTTCGAATTAATTCTGGTTCAGTAAGATCTTCCATACTAAATGAATAAATAATTTTATTTATTTATTAAATAATAATAAAAAAAATAAAATTTTACCGATCAGCAACAACAAATGGATGTGTTGTTTTCCATGTTGATGGTTTAAATTTCATAACTGATATAAATCTTGCAAGATTATGAACATCACGTTGAATATATTCTCCATTTTTCATTCCAGACATAAGAAATAATTTTGCACCCTTAAAATAAAAATTAAACAAAAAACAAAAAACTAAAAATAAAAATTTTTACTTGATAAATTTCTGTCCAAAATCTATGTTTTAATTGTTTTTTTCTTTTATTTAATTGTTTATTCATTTTTTTATATAAATCTATATGTGTTAATACACCCATAATACGTGGTAAACCATATATTTGTGCAATATTTAAAAATTCAAATGTTTCCATTTCAAAACCAAATTTTGCATCAATTAAAAGTAAAACCTAATTAAACAAAAAAATAAAAAAAAAAAAGTTTCAAGAAAATTTCTGCTTTACCAAATCAGCTATTTTAGCAACATCAATCATTGAATTAATATCATTTCGACATTCAATAAATGTAATACGACGCTTACGTCCTAAATAAAATAAGATTCTTAAAAATAATATAATAAATAATAAAGTAAAACCTGAAACAACTGTAACTGGTCCATGTATATCTGTTAATTTTTGTCTTGTAAAATTTTTAATTAAACATTTCATTAATAAACTTTTTCCAACTTTTGATGGACCAACAAGTGCAACAATAACTGGTGGTGGTTCAAGTGGTGTTCGATCAACTTCAGGTAAATGAATACGTTTTTCTTTTATATCTTGTGTTCTATTTAAAAACAAAAAAAGAAAATGTTTTTTTTTTATATTTAATTATGAAAAATTTAAAACTAACCGTCGAAATTCTTGTTGAGCTTTAATTGGATTTTGTATACTAAATGCTTTTGGATTTCGTCGTTTTGCATCTTCAACAGTTTCATTACTTTCTTCTTTTTTCTTTTTTTTTCGTCGTTCAGCCTTAACACCCGTTGTTTGTTT
>JAJEKB010018722.1:0-28689 GCA_022393335.1 Macrotrachela quadricornifera
TGATAAAAAAATCAGCACGTTTGCTTGAGCCGTAATGGAGATATTCAATTTTCTTAAGTGGACATGACTTTTGGGACACCCGGTATATTTCGAAAAAAAAAGAAATCACACTTCTATGTGTAGCATGTAGTGTGTCGGTTGACGATTTGGCCCTCAAAAAGTGACTTGTGTAGTTGCTAATAATAGTAAAGAAAACATTTAAAAAAAGAACTATTTTCGTACAAGTCTTTTAGCAAACAACTCCTAATTAATCGACATTTTTCCGGTGAAAAATTCAAAAATGTTGAAATTTCATTTATAAGTTTTTTTGCTGCATCCGAGAAAAAGAGATGTTTGTTTTATTTTTTGGTTCTATAAGTGAACAGATCGAATATCAAACTATAGTGTTGTCCAATATTCGTCGTAGACTATCTATCGTACTATAAAACAATCCAAAAAAACATTTGTATAGAAAATGATGCCTGTAGAAGAAGTAATGCAAGTTTTTTTGCAAACATCTGTATATATTTATGAAAGAACTACATAGCGCATATGAATGATGATAGATTTTTTTCCTAATGAAACAAAAAACTGATTTTGATCAAAAATATTTTATATTTTGCCCTTAAAAAGAAGTTAAAAACAATTATATTTGAGGAAAAAGCACTTGAAACTCAATACGAAACTTTTCCTTCCAATCATCTCGATCCCACTATGTGGTACAATAATATGGCAGAATATATAGAACTATTTTCTTTTTACGAAAAAACATTAACAATCTACTGAAAAACTCATGCTTCAAATTATCTAACTTTGACTATTTCTTACTAATATTGGTTCGATGCAGCAAAAGATTGGTAAATCCTTTAAACACTTCCATTTCATGATATTAATCATATTGAAACATTAATAATCAAAATTACAATGAAGAATGTCAAACGATCATTATTATCTCAAATTATCATGACAATAATGTAAAAATCTGCATTACAACTACGAATTATGATTATCATGATTATGAAGTATAGTTTTTTTTTCAGCACGATATGCGAGTTTTAATGTCGATAGACGCCATTCGTTGTGACTAACTATGATATAAGTTGTTGTTGTTCTCTTTGATATCTTATCTTTTATCACTCTCTTGTTGTTGGTTCTTTCTTATTCTTGCTTTTTTTCCCGAATATCTTTATTATTTATCCTTAGTTATTATATTTTTTCATATTAATGGTCATTTGTTCTATTGTTTTCAGTAAACGACTACATCCGGTAGGCAGTTTCTATTTGTAAGATGTGTTAGTTTTGAGCAGACTAAACATGTAATCTATATCATTCAGCCCGCGTAACACACGGTATTTGTAATGGTAGCTCCATAGGCTGAAAGAAACTGAATCACCCAAAAAAACGTTGTGAGCCTCACCTTGGAAATTTATTTTAAAAGATTTTGAGAAAAAATTCGATTAGATTTCTTCAGTAATGTCACAGTATACTAGTTGTTAAGCTACAGATATATAAGTGTAAGCTGACAGCTTGGATCGTCACGGTAGCAACAGAAATTTTTGTGAAATTTGTTCAGCCGGCTGTGGTAGTATCTAATCTAGGATTTCTGAGATTCGATGCAATTCAGTAGAGGCTAGGAGTGATTATAATTATAAATTGTATTTTGAAGCTCATTAGAAGTAGCAGAGTTGCACGGACACTGGTTTTTATGTTCTTCTTGAGTTTCATTCTGTATCCCGACAATTCCTGCTGATTTATGTGGTTACTTTCTCATCCCACCCCGCTTCATGCTGATTTAATTCCATGTTACGCCAACCTCAATAGTGGAGTTCAAAGAGGTTTCTGTATCACATATGCCTTACCGACATCTATCATGAAATTAAGAGATATTGTTTCACACAGCATTCATCAGATATATTCTAGTTGTCTACTGTAAGATAATCCTTTTATTAATATATTGCATTCATTGAATGAGAAAAAAGCCGTTTGGGCCATGACTATATTAAAGAATAATACAAAATTTTTCGAAAAAATGTCGCTTCACTTTTCATAGACATCTATTCTAGATTTACGTCGAAAGCTCTTTCTAGTTGTGCGCCCACAAAAATTTTATCGTGTTTTGGTATTAAGTAATGAGCGAATATTCAAACAGCACTAAAATGCGCTTTGTAAAAACCAGTTTGATATGACTGCAGAAGACGAGACCAATCATTCAGTATATCTGGATTATCTGCTTTTATTAGCGTTACTGTTTTTATCCTTCAAGAATCTTATAGAAAATAGTACAAGATTGCTTTAGATAACATGATGAAAAACTTTAAACAATAATAATGTATGAAATATCGGGAAAATTTGGATATGATAAAGATGGTGAGTGTTTGTGAGATTGTTGTAGTGTCGCTGTATGGAAAAATATGAGATGATGAATATAAGAAATTTTGGATACTGTCGATATAAATATGTCAAAACCCTTATATCGCTGACCTTGATTTTTTGTTTTTGGTGTTATCTGGAACAATTTCATATTATTTTCGGCATGGTTTTTCAAAAATTAAATGACGAATTAAAAAGAGAAAAGATGAAATGAACATGATGAAATCATTAAACTTTTTGCGCCAGTCATTTCGAGCATTTTTTACAGAGTACATCTTAGTATCCTTTGAACATTTGTTCATTTCTCAAAAACAAGATATGATACAATTTTTTTGAACATACAGTTAGGAAGAGTTTTCGAGTAGATCTTAAATAAGTGTTCCTAATTTTCCCAAAGTATGTTCTAGTCGATAAAAGGTGAAACGAGATTTTTTTGAGAATTTTTGGATTATCCATTGTGAATAGTCAATGGATCGAGATCAGACTGCCTCTAGTTGGTATTTATATCGATATGATTGAATGAGAGCTTGTTCGCTGAAGATAAGGCAAGTCTTTAGACATAGATTAAAATAAAGACTGAACAAACATGCTCTCTGATTTATTAACAAAAGAACAGTCTCTCAATGCCTATGGTTTTCATCAATAGAAAGAGGAGACAGATGTACGTCTTTTTCTCTAATATTGTATCAGACGAGATCATTTTAATGCCAGTCAGTTTTGTAAAACATTAAAAACAAAATGTATAAAAATGGTCCACCATTCAGATAAAATTTTCACAATAGGTAAGGAAATTTGTTTACAATTCAAAAGAAATTCACAGTTTTGTGCGAATAAATAAACAAATTTATTTGCTTAACATTTGTATATGAGAAGATAATCATTCAAATTGTATCTTGAACTATAGATCTAGAGTCCCTCTATCTAGATCACATATGAAAACCAAAATTTCAGCGAAAATGACAGATGCTTTTTATGTACTTTTCGTATTGCTTTCCAGAAATGACTGATTTTAAAATAATTTCGTCTTATACAATATTAGAGAAAAAGATGTGTTCCGTCTTCTCTTTCGATTGGTGAAAATTGTAAGTCACTCAATGGAACCGTTCTTGAGTTATTCAAAAAATAGTAGAGTACATTCTATTTTGAAATCAATAATACTTTCTAACGAAGTTGTAACGAATTAAAAAAGATTTAGAATTCGATTCCTTCTGAGAAAATTAGTATTTATATATCATTTACTCGCTAAGATAATTGGACAACAAGAAACGGTGAATGTTCTAAGTGTTGAATTGAGAGATCACATAGCAATCGTTTTAATATGTTGATGCAAAATGGAGGAAAAGAATATAACAAAATCGTGATCAAAAAGTGTATATCCCATGTCTGTCAGTTCCAATTATACTGTATCACCTAAATTCTGAGTTATTTGCTTGAAACTCTTTAGTTTCATTTTGTTTATGATTGATAGAAACAATTCATTATTAACGCGTACCTACAAAGTGTATTTTTTGTGGGTTTTTTTCGGTGTTACTAAAGGTTACTGTAGAAAAGAAGGTCAAACACTACGTTGGATCATACCCACAGCCGACATAAAATCGGGCACTCGATAGTGGCAGCTTATACACTGTAAACTAGAAAATAAGTGATAGAGTTTAATGCAGGATGTTATAGGAATACCTATATGAATTTACCAATAAATTTCTAATTTTTAAAAAATAAGATATTCAAAACAATATAAATAATAAAGGATCTGATCAGAAATCATTAATTTTACTACACTAGGGGAAATTATAAAATGAACGTAGCTGAGTAGTATATAACTGCTTTGATATTGGTTTTATCAAGATCCCGTCTCTTTTGTAGAAAAAGATCTTAATAAATATCAGAAATTTTTAACAAAATGCTGCGATTCGTCTCAGGAACATCAGAAAAATTACGTTCGAAATTTGACATGAGACTGTACAAAGATATATCTTAATGAGAATAATTTATTGTTTCAAATTTTATATTTTTTTGTTGTTCCTATTTTAAAATATCACTATGATAAAGTGTGTCATTTACATCGCTTATATGTACGGATAGCTTCGAAATTCATATGTTAGATTGGGAACAATGGAAAAAATTGAAAATTTTACAGTAAACTATTCTTGTTAAGATATATCTCTGTAGAAAGTCTTAAGTCAAAACTCGAAAATAACTGTTCTGATGTTCCTGAGAGGAATTACAGCATTTTGTTAAAAGTTTCTGACATTTATTAAGATTTTTTTCTACAAAAGGAACGAGATCTTAATAAACCAATATCAAAACAGTTATACTACTCAGATAATTTCACTTAATAACCCACACAAATGCTTCAAATAAAATTAATAATTATTTTAAATTCAAAATTAAATAATACTATAATCATATAATTGATAAAAATGCATCAAATAACACAAATAAATCATTCAAATTGAACTGAATAATATTATACAATTGTAAAAATTCATGAAATAAAAAGAATAAAATAATTTGAATAATATTTAAACATTTAATCCATAATGGTGCACCAAAATAACATAAATAATTAAAATTTAAATAAAATTATAAGCATTTAATTCATAAAAATACACGAAGTAACAAAGAATTAATTTTAATTTAAATACATACTAAATATACTGATAGACAAAGCAATTATAGAAATCCAATTTACCTACTGGCTACTAAGTTGTTAAAGAATATAATAAATGAAAACCGCTATCAACCAGCTTATATATCGGAATGAAGAAAAACTATAGCGGGCATTGTTCATATGACTTTTCCAAATCAGAATTAACTTTCAAGTTTTATTAATATCAGAGTTTATATTTTACTTTGTAAAAAATGTTTTTTTTCGAAAATTAAATTTAATCTCTGTAAATTGGAAAATCAAGCATTTTCGACGTACCAAGAATTCGTCCAATGAACCATAAAACTTCAAAAATATTTCAGCTTAATCAAGATCGATTTTCCGCATAGCAGAATATTAAAAACACTTACAATACAGAGTTGCCGATAACAGACTGTACTGCTTCTCACAGTTTACCGTAGAAAACCTCAATGGAAAATTCAACGAATATGCTCACAAGACAACTCAGCAGGTAGTGATTGATGATGATTAGATTAGTTCCAGTTAAGGATTAAGTGAATCATGGTGACGATCGATACGTCTATGTAGACGAGGAAAAGAAAAGTTTTATAGAGGCTTTGTTCTATTACTATTGTCTTGTCGTTTATTTCTGCGACATGTTACGCTTTGAAGCATGCTTATTGTCAAGCACTCTAGAACATTCAGTTTTCATTGGATTTTAGATAAAGCAAATAGATATACGTATGGCTGCCTCAAATAATGTGAATCCTCGCCTGACAGCAAACATTCGCGATGAACCAAAGAGATTGCTATTACCAATATCCGGTTATGAAAAAGTAACTGTGACATCACTGAAAGATGCATGTGACCCAATAAAAGACATGTTCGATCATCAATTGAATCAATACATTACCACAGCTAAAATGAACGCAATGCAACCCGGAGATGGACTTTCTTCAGATGAATCAGCTTCTATCCATTTATATACTATAGAATGGGATATACCTGGAAATAGTTTATACATGGTGCTCAATCGTACACTTCGTCTTGTTGATCGTACAAAACTTATACCATGGTTTAAATATTTAAAACTGCTTCTCACAGCATTTTTCAAATTGCCGTAAGTAAAACATCTACATTATCGTTTGTCCTAATTTTGTTCCATGTTAGACGAAGCGAACACACACTTGTTTGGCGTGGTGTTCGCGAAGACCTCCGTGATCTTTATCCTAAAGGCAAAGAATTTGCGTGGTGGGCATTCAGTTCTTGTACTGCTTCGATAAGCGTCCTTGAATTTCCAAGTTATTTGGGAACAACGGGTGCAAGAACAATGTTCTCTATTCAAACCAATAGTGGAAAACATATTCGTGCGCATTCATATTTTGAAAATGAAGATGAAATACTCCTTCCTCCAGGTATTTATTTGAAAGTGATTGATATTGTGAATTCAGGTGAAGGAATGCATATTATTCATCTGAAAGAAATTAAACCTCCACATTCCCTGCTTGCAGAACCATTTGATCTTAGTCAAATGAAACAGGCTTTACCACAATTGAGCCCATCAGTACAGACATCAGATGTATTAACAACACAAAAAAATTATTCGACAGCAAATATTGCAACAGAACTATCTAAACCATTACCTTCAACTAAAAGTAAGTTCATTTCACTGTTTCAAATATGACAAAGTCTTTACGAACCATTTTTATTAAGTGAATCCTATGGTTTTTCTTGCACATTCAGTTTTAAGGTTATTTGCTTTGACATCCTCATTTAATTTTCTACTTCTCAAAAAAAAGATTCATATGATCCGATGAAAGCATGAATTATTACAGTAATCAAACAGACGAAATTTAGAAAAGTTAATATTTATTTGAACCATTTATAAAGTATGGAGGAGGCTAATCACACTTTCTTTATATTGATAAAGGTAAAGGCACTTCGAGTTATTCTCTTTTTTAATTTCTTTTTTATTTTTAAAAGAAAAAAATTATTCGACTAAATGGAAAGTCTTACTATTGAACCTACTCTGGTTAGTTAGTTTTAAAGAAGAAATCATGTACTCGGAATGCATAAGAGTATAATGGAGTACAAAGAATAGATGGAAGTAAGACAAGCGTAATAATATATTGCGAATGCTTTTTTGGAAAAAGCACTGCAAGAATGCTCTTTTCCTTGTTTTACGTTTCAAACGACCTCGAATAATGAGTTGTCTAGTATATAAAGCAACGAAGATAGTAAGTAGTGAGCAAGACGTCGCATTCCTCTTTTTTGTCTTTCTTATATTTGAATGCAAGGGAAAAAAGGCATATATCCAAGACGCTGGATCCTGTGAATACAATTGGAATTCCTCAAAATTTTGGTAGTGCGATGTATTCTATAAGAGTACTCTTACGTCCTCATGAACTATCCAGTAACACTTTAAAATGTCTTTTAAAAAAGCTCCTTTAAAAAGGATCCCTGCCTTTTCGTTCTTGAGAAACTGTCCTTATTGAAAATGTCTTTAGCAATATGGTCCGTCGAAAAAGTATCCTTTCAGTAAAACGTGAATAGTGTTTGATAATAATTTTGATCCTGTAATATAATTTATTGTAACGGATTGAATTTTCTTTTATTTTTCATTTACAACAAAAAAAAGAAAATTCACATAATAATTGTTGAGCTATAATTTTATTATTGTTGAACCGATTACATAACAGAGATGTCCATCGCGGCTGAAAATCTGCCGCTGCCGCGCCGCGGTCTTTTACAGCTACTGAGGCCGCGGCGCTGCCGCGCCGCTATGGTATAAAATCAAAAAGTGCCGCGCCGCAGCCGCGCCGCTATGGTATAAAATCAAAAGGTGCCGCGCCGCAGCCGCGCCGCTGTGGTATAAAAATCAAAAGGTGCCGCGCCGCAGCCGCGCCGCTGTGGTATAAGATCGTAAGCTGCCACGCCGCGGTATTATATAAAATACATGTTGCCATGGTGCTTCTGCACATCGATATACTAAAAACGTTGCCGCTGTCGCAGCAATATTTGAAGAAAAGGTTACAGCACTACTACTGTCACTACATGAAGAAAAAATGTCACTTTTTGGAGTTTAATTTCAGGTCTGAGGCTGGATATTTTTTAGAATTACAGATAAAATTTCTGCAAAAAAATCGAGCCGCGTCGCTGCCGCGGTGGCTAAAAACATGAAAAGCCTGTGCCGCGCCACTGCCGCGGCGCCATTATGAGCGATGTGCCGCGACGCTGCCGCGCCGCGATAATCTAAAAAAAAATCTGCCGCTGCCGCGCCGCCAACCGCGGTCGCGGCCGCGGCGCGGCGGCGTCAGCGGCGCGTCAGCGGCGCGATGGACATCTCTGTTACATAACTCTTTAGTTCGTTGTTCAACAACTCGAGACATTGATCATTTTGTGCGAGATCGCAGTCCGCTATTTATTTGACTATTCAAATCATAGACGATGTTCACTTCTCTTCGAGTAGAACCTATGAACAATTATATATTGAGATGAGCTCTATTTTAATGTTTTTAAATCAATTATTATATTCTAAAAATATAATAGTCTTACAAGGGAAGGTCCCGAAGTGATGACCCGAGTTGAAGAGTGATATTATGTGGAATCGCTACACTAAGTGCCCTGATATCAAATATGAAACAATTATCTGCTGAGGACTGTCCACCGAGAATCTATAGTCAAAACATTTTCTCACCATATGATAAGGTGCCAGTAATGCAAAATTATAGTGCCTCTTATTTTTCCTTTAAACATACATTTCTAGATTCAGTTTTTAACGCTGATCACGAATATCTTGTTATTTTTTCAATTTAACAAAGTCTTCGTGGAGAAAAATGCAAAATACTGGAAGAACATCAAAAATTGCAAAAAATTCTTACTTATAGAAAAGCAACATTCAATTCATCACCATTTTACTTTTTGTTTTTATCAATATGATTTTTGAATTCCTTATATAAAACTGAATCCAGAAACGTTTTATAAAATGGTAAAGAATTGCACGTTGCTTTTCCATAAATAAGCAGTTTTTGGAAATTTTGTCATTCTTCGAATACTTTGTATTTTTCTCCATGGAGAGTCTGTCAAATTGAAAAAATAAAGCCATATTCGTGATCAGCGTTAAAAACTGAATCTAGAAATGTGTGTTTAAAGGAAAAATAAGAGGCACTATAATGTTCTATTACTGGCACCTTACCATATAGTGAAAAAATATTTTGACTATAGTTTCTCAGTGGACAGGCCTCAGCCGATAATTGTTTCATATTTGATATCAGAGCACTTAGTGTAGCAAACTCACATAATATTAGCCTTCAACTCGGGTCATCACTTCGGGACCTTCTCTTGTTAGAAACTCATTTTAAAAATGGTAAATCAAAATTCTTTCAATAAATATGTCGTGAAAAGGAAAGAAAATAATCGAAATACTACATAACTTACATGGTAGCTTGTTCCCTAAAAAATTTTTGCTTTCTCTTTAAACAACTGAATTCGTCCTCTTCGGGTGGAAAAACTGTATAGAACTGTACAGCACTGCTTTTCAATAATATGGTAAAAAACGAAACAAAAACTATTTAGAAAATAGCATTGAAACTACATGTGAAAACCGTGATGAATTGATAAAAATTCTTCGATATATGACTAGTGCTATTTTCTATTAAAACAAGTGGTATGGTAATGACGTATAATCTGCGATAGTTACATAATAAATATGTTTGAACTGTTATGTTGTTAACCGACAGAGTTGATAGACACGAACTTCAGCCAAAAAAAATTGGCAAAATCTTCGACGTTGACTTCTTTTAGTGTTATCTCGATGAATTTCATAATATTTTTTGCACAGATTGTCAAAAATAGAATGGTTAGTCGAAGATGAGAAGAATTAATATGATCCTTTGAGATGAATAGTTTTTGTGGTGGTTATTACGAGCTGTGTTTTCTTTTACAAAGTAAATTTTAATGCTACTCAAAGCTGTGCTCGTTATTTAAAAGCAAGACATGTTAGTAATTTTTCGAAAAAATAATTAGAAAGTTCTTTCAACGTAAATTATGAATAGGTATTTTTGATTTTTCGAAACATGTTTTAGTCGACGAAAAGTGAAGCAAGATTTCTGCAAGAAGTTTTTTTAAGATCCATTATGTTTACATTTGTTTATCGAATAAAGTGCAATTTTTTTTGAATATTAAAGGATTTTGTGAGAAAAACTTTAAAATCAAATCTTTAATTTTGAGTAAAACCAAAACACTGAAAGCAAAAAGAAAAAGAACAAGAATACATATGCGAAAGTCAAGAAATATCTTTTAGTTAAAAACGGATTCTACTTCTCACAGTTGTTCTTAAAAGTTGAAAATTTCTAATTTTCAAATGAATGTTCGAATCAAATCATTTCATCGTTGAAATCTTTTGTGCGTCAATCAAATAGAAAATATTCTGAAGGTTTTTAATTTTATTCGTACGTTTATTGAAGAAGATGGGAGATTTCGATAGAAGGATTTCAGCGTTCTGCGATTAGCATCAGCATTCTAGATTGAGTCTTTGAATTACTACTATTTCATAGACGAACGACTTTGCATGAGATAACCTCAGTGAATAGCTTCTCATCGGTCTAATGATTATTCTTAAGAAAATTTATAATTAACTAGCAGAAGTACTCGACGTTGTCCGAAAAAGTTCACACGTAATATATACAAACAAGAGTCATTGCGCTTGAGAAGATCTAAAAAATCTAATTCCTAAGTCTCAATCTCGTCTGATTCTGCCCTCAATAAATATAGAAGGATGACATTGAAAGACGGGGAATTTTTCATCCTTATATGTCCTTACTAAAAGGATCTTAGTGATTCACCTAAATTTTATCGGGTTTCCATATATCCAAGTACATCTCGGAGCACATATTTATTCCAATTGGTACTGATCTCAACCGGCTCGTGTCTCACTTAGTCGCATTTTCAAACCCGATTTCGTAGTTGTTTGATTCTATATTTAGAAAAAAAACTCATTTGGAAAATCGATTTTCCAACAACCGTGGAAGAAAAATTTGCGTCTATCAACACTGAGCATAACCACACAGCCACTTAGTCTAGAACTTCAGATTTATAATCTTTATTGATTAGCAAAGTAACAACAGTATATCCTGTTTTGTAGTGCTAAAAACACACTGAATTTTAATCAGTAGTAAAGAAAGACACACAAAAAGACCTTTTAAGAACTGAATCAGTCGATATTTACGACTAATAAAATCTTGCGGCTAACAACCCACTTATTCGAAATTCTCACCTAAGTTGATCCTCAAAATTCAGTTTCTGGCAAAATTCTATTTGTATTTGATATGGCTTACCTAATTAAGCTATGAGTAATCCAGTAAAGTGTCACGCTCGATAGATTTCCGATTTCCAATGTCCTTCTTGGAATCATTCAGTGGTGTTCGTTTACCCGAATACTCGTTGTCTGTTGGTTCCGGACTAATCATAAAGTTATCGGGATGATTGGACTTCAGATTCGAATCCGCCACGTCTAAAAACTCCTGCCTCATTGTTTTCCCAAAAATATAAGTGTTCTCATCTGTTTTCTGAGAAACTGAATTCCTATTGGCCCCAGGACAAGTAATCAAACTTTGAGGCACGTCGACCTCAGATTCAGTTTCACCATCCTGAAGAACCCTTATTCACATGTCTTGTTTGTGATTACAGTGTGTTGCTCAGTATTTCTTCGATGCTACTAAATGCTGCAATCTCATTAGTCAGGTACAAAGGGAAGCGCTTTTCGAACAAAGGTTCGACTTTTTTCCACAAAAAAGTAGTCGTTCACCTTCTACTAGGCGAAAGGGGTATACTATAGAAAATTTGATTGCACTGGCTTTTATAGAAATCAAACTCATAACGAACAGTCAAACAAATAAACAAACTTTCTTGTTTATGTATATAGATAAAAACAAACAAATTATTGTTCAGTAGATATTTATTTTTCGAGTTGTCTGAATCTATCGAATATATAGCGAGGAGAAGATTTAAACACGGATATTTATGATTAGTTTTGGTCTAATATCGAAACTAAATATTAACTACCAACTATTGGAAGATGAGATACGTATAAGAACAGAAATATACACACAACATCTCTCGTATACACTTTCTCCAGTTTCTTAGATTAATAAAACAAGAAAAAAAATTGTCGGTAACGATGAAAAATATAGATGCATTATCTCTAAAGATAGTATTGCATTTTCTGTATAGTCTCTACAATCAAAATCGAAAAAAAGCTGTTGAAAAGATCACGCAATATGCAGACATAAAAATGCATGCATCGTCTAAAGAGACCTTAATAGATTTCAATTATAAATAATTAATAACCAATGAATGAGAGGATCCTTTTGTGTATTCACCATTTACATTTCCTTTGGTATGGAGCAACTCATAATGATATATATTAAAATGATACTATTCAGTTAATTGTGCGAACGAGAATTGAATAACTAAAGGTAGAAATAAAAAAGTTAATTCATATAAAATTTTACGACTTTAATCTCCAAATCTTTCTGACAAAGAAAAAGTGATTGAGTTTATTAATGAATTTTTATTTTTATTGATCTAAACTAAAAAATCAATCTTTTAGCGAATGCTGCCAAAAACATTCCAGTGGAGGATACATTACATTTATCAAAAAACAATTCTTTAAATAATAAACAGGATAATATTATTTATGATGAAGAATTATTAAGATCAACTATAGATCAAATAATAGAAATTCTTTATTTGAATGGTGATAAGAATCAAAATGAAATTATAAATGATTTGTTAGAAAATGGTCGACAATCATTGACAAAGTATGAAGAAGATATTATATCAGAGATTTTTACAGTACAAATGATTAGCAACAATAGCGAATTAATGAATTTATTAAAAAGGTACTTTGAATTAAAATGGGAAACACAATATAGTTTATCAAATAAATGGTTTATTTCATTTCTTGAACAAACTCATGAAGAAAATCCTGATTGGTATGAGCATGTTTTAATCCGCACAGCTCAATATGGAAATAAATTTATGAAGAGCTGTCCAATATTATCAATTGTTCTACAGCTTTTATTTGGCGGCATTGATGATAAATGTTTACTCGAAACAAATATATTTAATGATCTCTGGTTCACCATAACAAATGATGGTTTAAGATCAATTAAAAAATATTCGAATTATATTATTGAAGATGTTATGAATGAAGAAATAAATAAACAACAATCAATATTATTTAAAGCATTACGCGAATATTACCGCCAAGATTTATTTCAATTATTAAAACAGTGTGACATTGCAAACAGGCTAAATTTATATGAATTCGCATTAGACAATGTTGCTGAATATGGTTGGAATATCGGTATACAAGCAATTAAGAAAAAGATCGCACCAAGACATTTTGAAATATTGTTAGAAAACATGAAGTCTATTGAACAACAATATGAAGCATCTTCTCAAATCAAAGAAGATGTCATATCAAGCGAAATAAAGACACAATCCAATAATATATTGAAAAAACAAGATAGTTTATTTTTCCAAATGCTTATTGAACAACAATATAAAGCATCTGCTCAAGTCAAAGATGTAAAATCAAGCGAAATAAAGACACAATCCAATGATATATTGAAAAAACAAGATAGTTTATTTTTCCAAAAGCCTACTGAACAACAACATGAAGCATCTTCTCAAATCAAAGACGATGCAAAATCAAGTGAAATAAAGACAGAATACAATAATTTATTGGAAAAAGAAGGTAATTCATGTTTAAATTTTTTTATTAGACTCTAATGAGAAATCATATAATTCTAGTTAAGAAAAAGTTTTGAAATGAGAAATTGTGTGGATTATGTTAGAATTTGAAATATAGTACACGGACGAGAACACAATCCTAATTGATTAATCCGAATCGAGTTCATATTTGACTGACGAATAGACGTCAATGAGATTAGCAAAAATCTAACAGTATTCGAATCTTTAATAAGTTGAGGAGCAAATTCCGAAAATTAAGTTAAATACTCTGCTGAAATTCATTTTCCTGTTAACATCGTGGTTGTTGGTTTGTGGTTTCAAGTTTTCCGTAAATAAAAGCCTCAATCATCTTTGTTTGTAGATAAAACCCGAGAATATTTTGACAAAATTATTCTGAGATATGAATTGTTGAAAAATGTTATGCTTTACACCATAGCTGTGAGAAGGCGTCTGTATTTCTAAGGTGCATATTCCAGAAAGACTTTGTTCAAACATTCTGAAAACTTTCTCATAAACTAGAGTAATTGGCTTCCTTATGTGGACAAAGTTACAAGTAAAAAGTTGAAAATGTAGTATTGCTTGGAAGCTGAATTACTGAATAAAAACTTACTAGAAGTTCGATGTTTGAAACTATGCTTACCAAGGACCCGAATACTTTAGACTTTTGCTGGTTTCATTGAGACCAACTTAAGCACGAAATATAACCTCACGCAGAGTTAGCTGGTCGAGCATATATTTGAGAAATCAAAGAAAACTGCTTGGTAAATTATCACGATTCGAATTGGTTTAAATCATGATTTGAGGGTTAAAAATGTTCCCAGCTTAGTTATAGGTAAACGTTGGAGAGTAGTAACTCATGATTAAACGATGGATGAAACAGTTTTTTTTAAAAGTCTAATTTTCAAGTAAAACTAAAACTATTCCTAATAATTATTTTCAAATATTTTGTTTGAATACGCAGTACTTTCATCTGAATAATTCGCATGAGTTGACTTGAAAAATTAAAGTTAATGATTAATTATTTTCATATCAGATGAAATTAAAAGTCAATTCTTTTCTTCATGAGTTTCATTTACTCAAATGTTCATTTCATATAATTGAACTAAAATGAAGTCTCTATTGGTTTTATTTCATGTAAAAGAAATAAATTATCTCATTCATTGCGTATAATAAATGTGACAACCTCGGATTTAAATCCGAGTGTTATGTGTACTTCAAAAAGTAAAAAGAACTGACGACAAATTGATTTTGATCGAACTGTCTAAAAGCTAACTATCTTGAGTCTATGCTCAACATTTTAACCTTATCTCGTGAACGGATTGTCCATTTCAGCTCTGGGACATCTCATTTGGACAGAAAACAGTTTAGTCTACAAATTCATTCTACTCCAGTGAGCAATTTATGAGACAAAAGAAGTGTTAGAAGTCAAAAACTGAGGAAATCTGAAAAAATCGTACACTCCGAGTGGTGGTATTTTGGGCTTTTCTCACCTGGTGCATGGTATCCTAATTTTATTTTTCCACAAGACATAAATCTCATCAAGACACATCTTTTGTCACTAAATTATAAGAATAAAAAACCTGGAGAGCCAAGTTAATTTGGACGACATTGTAGGCGATCCAATCGAGTGATAATTGACTCAACTCCCATTGTGATATTATATTTTTAGAAATCACAGAAAATGAATTCAGATTCATGGTCAACTTAGAAAAGTGGGTGGGAGGAGGTATCTTAGAATGGATTTTGGCTTGTATCTAGCGAGATTATGGTCATAGGTAACCTCATGGATATATAATGGATATATAATAGATATATGGTACACAGAGGCACTAGTATTTTCATAATAATTCCCCAATATAAATATCTATCAGGTACCGAATTTTTTCCATTTGATAACTTTTTTTAGTAGCGACAAAACCATGCATCTAGAACACTCCAAAACCACTAGTCATCCGAGACATGTTTAGGCACACTGCCCTCAGGATACGGATTTGTGCATTTTGGGACTCTGTTTAGGCAACTTTCACTTAAAAAACTACGATTTCATTCAAAACTAATATCATATTCGGAATCAGCGTTAAAAACTGAGTCGATTCATATATATTTTAAATAATTCCGAGAAAAAATTTTTTTTTTGAAAAAATTTTGATACCTTCGTCAGGGATGGTCTGGTCAGTAATGACAATTTTTTCGATATGTCAACCGTTTCTCGACGGATCATTCTCGTCTTCGAATTCGACCGAGGTATTGATGAGACAAAGCTGTGCAAAAAAATTTCCGGTCAATCGCTCACATTTTTGAAGAGTTATCGAATAAACGGACGGTCGGCCGGCCGGATACACTGACCGATTTTAGTAATGTACTCACTTTTTGAGTACACAAAAATCATATTAGTCTAAGATTTCTGAATCTAACTCGCTTTCATTCTTTCACAATGTTTAGTCTTTATTTAATTGAGATGTCACTACACAACAAAAAAGGTTTTCGGAATTTTTTGGAGTCGGATCGGAGTCGGAATGAGCTAGAATTTTTTCTCGGAGTCGAAGTTGGAATCGGAATAAAGAAAAGTCGACTGCGAAGTTCTCTAAACCCAGCCCAAGTTTAAAGTATAGGCATTATCTTTATGCTAGTTTAATATTAAAGTGAATTCCTAGCAGAGATGTTCATGTGACCTTTTTCGTCACCCCATGGGGCCCATGGGCTCCCCATGCATGGGGTTCCCCATTATCTAACTTTTAGAAAAAAACTTTCCCCATCCTTGGAGAGACTAGGGTTTTTGAAATTTGGTTCATCCCCACCCATGGGCTTTTTTGACCCACCCACGGGGTGAACACAAAAGATAATTGATTTTTTGAGAAAAAAATATCAACACACATAAAGGAACGCACAGAAATAAACAATGAATGATATCAGTAAATATATAATAAAAAAATGAAAAAAACCATACAAAAATATCTATAACAAGATATCTATTATATTTCATAACAAAAACAACAAAATTATTTTGATCGAACAAAGTCATCTTGACTATTTTAAATTTACTTCACATATATACTAGGATAAGAAATATGGGTAGAGACAAGTATGTACATTATAAAAATAGGGGTGAAATTAAAAAGAAAACAATAGAGTTCTACTTGCACAGTTGAAATTGAACAACAATAACATTATTTGACTTCATTTATCTTTGCATATTGCATTGCACGTACAAGTAATATATTATCTAATTGACCAGCATTTAAACGATTTCTTCGCTCACTATAAACCAAGCCAGCACTGAAAAATTGTCTTTCGACGCTAGCCGAAGTCGCTGGTATTGAAAACAATTGACGAGCTAATAATGATAACTTGGGCAATTTTGATTTATGTTCAAACCACCAAGGCAATGGATTTTCATTATCCTTGTTTTGGTTTAGTTTTTCCACCAAACACATATATTGAGTAACTTCATCAGCAGTTTTATTGTTAGGATAACTTGCAGATACTTCACCATTATCTTCATGTTGTTCAGCAAAATCAAATGTATTATCATATGTAAATTGTTCAAATAATTGACGTTGTTTCTTCTTTGGTGGTTGTACAACTGTTTCAGGTAATGCAGGTGATGATAAATAATTCATAGTTTTAATTTCATCACGAACAAATTTATGTGTTAAACGTACTTCTTCTTTCGTGCAATATTTTAAAGTATGATATTTTGGATGTAAAAATACTGATGCATAATGTCGTATATCAATATCAAACATTGAATTGAGCAACGCTAATAGCCGAAGGCGAAAGAATTTGATACCTAACCACACAAAAAAGAGAATAGTTGGTTTCACTTGGAAAAGAAAATATGTAATCTTACCAGCACATTCAAAATTATCATCATCGTCATCCGTATCTAATGCTTTTATTGTTGATAAATCATCATCGACTTCATTGGATCGATCATGTTCTTTGTAATGTATTTTACAAAAATCATACAAATTATCAGAAGACGATAGAACTTGTTGAAGTTGTAATGTCGATAATAAAACCATATGAAGAGATGGTCCTCTTCCATATTGTACAGCTGTTAAAATTATTTTAAATGGAATTAGTGATCGTACTATTGCCATCAGATCAGTTTTATCGATTCCAGTCATTCGAACAGCTTGACCTTTACGAGTTAATACTGTTTTTATTTGTGAATATGAATTTACAACGGAGATAAGTGTATCAGACAATGATAACCATCTAACTTGAGTACATTGTTTTAATGTTGAACCACCAATATCACGAATCTCTTGATTAAGTCCAGCCTTTGAAATATTTTTACATTGTGAAATACATTCATACGAAGTATGGTACTCACTTTTTTTATGTACTTCACTAATTTTTTTGCTTTGCAAATTTGTTCAATTAAAGCTTGTGCTTCAATAGGTATATCGACGAATTTCAATTGCATATGATTAATTTTTCTACAGTTTATATTATCAGTTGTAAATGATGCATTGGTCTTTTTCGTTTTTTTAACTTTCATTGATGGAATACAGTCATCATCTGATTCGTGGCACTCGAGTTCTCCTTCGCTTGCTGATGATTCAGAATTTTCATCTTTTAATGTTAATAATGACGATGGAAAATGTTTTGATATTTTTGATTGATCGTTTTTAAAAAAAGCTCGTGCTAATACGTTATTAATACGATGTGCATAACAATGAATGGGTCGGAATTGCTTAAGGCATTTCACGAAATTTGAACCTCGATCCGAACACAAATTGATTGATGATAAGTCGTGAATATTAAAGTCCATTAAATTTTTCTTTACTGCCTAAATGGAAATATAAATAAACCAATGAACGTATCAAACAATAATAAACTATAACGTACTGTAAGAATATTTTCACTTTGTTTATTCAATTCCTGATATTCACGACAGAATAAATCAAAACATCGAAAATTAAATGTAGCATCTACAATTGTAGCTGTAGCGCCAAGAAAACTAATTTGATGGTATTTGTCAGACCATAAGTCTGGAGTGACGGTCAATGATTGAACGCTTAATGGTTCAGCGAAATCAGATGTTAACATTTGACGAGATATTGTTGCCAATTGTTTAATGTGATTATTTATTGATAATCTGTGACGCAAAACATTATCAACATCTATACAACCATATTTAGCACCTGTAATTTACATATAAATAGGAATTCTAGTTTTATCTGACATAAAGAAAAATTTACCTATATTGATACATTCTTGAACAAGACGTCTTAAACCTATGTCATCCATAATCGAAAAAGGTCGTAATGCTCCACACAACCAAAATGCACTTAAATCTTTAATTTTTGTTATTTCTTTATCAGATAAAGTTTTTCGACTAATCAATCCCATACGATTTAATGGTGAATAAATAGCCATTGTTGATGTTGATGATGGACTAGAAATTGTATTATTATTTGTATTATTTAATGATAAAATATTTTCATTTTCTTCTTGACTATTTAAATTAGAAATAAATTGTTTTACACATGAATGTGTGTTCAGAGTTTTTGTTCCAGTATTTGAATTATAAGTATATGTTTTAAAACATTTGGAGCAGGAAACAAAGCCTTCAATAATTAGATATGTTTCTTGTTCATTTTTTCGGGCTGGTTGTCCAAAAATTGACCAACAACTACTAATTGTTTTTTCTTTTTTCATAATTCGAAATTCATTTGGCCGTTCTTTTAAAAGTTTTGACAAAGATGATTTCGTGTATTTATAAGAATGTTTATATGAACTATCATTAATGGTGATTTCATCTTCGGATGTTGCCATGATCAAGAAAATATTAAGCTGAACCTAAAAAGAAAAAAAAATAATGCGTAATCGATGATGTTAGCTCCAATGCGGTAAATAAAAAAATACCGATAATACCATCAAATTTTAATTTAAACTATAAAACAGTGTGTTCCTTTGAAAAACAGAATCAAGGATTAAATAACACTATATATGGAGTGAGATGTAAATATAAAGATTTGTGAATCGATTATCTTCTTTCGCGACTATTTTTTACGAAAAAATAAGCTAGCGTAATACAATGAGGCTTATGTTATTGAAAAAATTAAGAACGAAAAAAACACGCACCTCACATCGAGTTTCGAAAATTTTCTAGTTAACATCGATGTATCGATAAAAAGGAAAAGAAATGTAAGAGATAAATACAACAAGCATCGCAAGAAACGAGAGGAAAATGCACAAGAGAGATACGATGTGCAGCGCAAGAAAAGAAAGAAAAATAATAACTAACCGCATAGACAGCGTGTTTATGTACGTATATGCAGTGCCAAATAAGTCGGTGATTGAAAGATGAACACAAAAGGTAAAGAGAAGAAGTAATGGCGGCCGAAAAATGAAAGAAATAGTGAAGATAACTAAAAAAATATAGGGAGAAAACGAAAGAATAGACTATCCATTTCATATTATAAATAAAAGGCGAAAGCGAAAGAACGAAAGAGAAAATGTATTGCCAGAGCGTGTAATACACTATATGACTAGTATAACGATAAGATAATTTCCATAATCTCATCACCTATTTTTTTCAAACGATTTCATAAATGATGAAAGTTCATTTAGACCATGGGGTTACAAGATTTTTTGCCCCATGGTCCAGACCATGGGTAGGGAAATGAACTTGTGGAAATTTCCTCTTGCGGGGAAAGATGATGGGGTGACATATCGCTCCATTCCCAGCTGGGGCACCGCTCCATGGGTTCCCCGTGGGCCCCACCTACATGGGTGCCCCGACGGACATCTCTGATTCCTAGATGCAATCCAATCCAACTCAACCCAACCCAGTCAAACCCCTAAAATAGCACTTTGCTACTATATATAAATATGTTACATATTCGTGATAGACTACACTTATTATTAATACGGAGTAAAATAAATTTCCAGGAAATTTATTTAATTTTAATTTTATCTGAATTTTCATGAAATTGAAATTTACCATCGCATGTCTATTTATTTCGAGCAATATTCAATAAATATTCACATGTATCTGAGAGCGGGTGCCTGAAATGCTCCGACATCGACCATGGAGTGATATCTCAACCGTAACTTGTTTTTGATATATTGTAGAGGACAGTAAGTTTTAAACCTCCGAAAGTTTTGAGCTCAATCCAAATCATTTCTGAAGAAAAATGCTCAAAATATAGACGACTTTTTCCTAATCCAAATTTTTGTAAATTTATTTTTAAAAAATATTTATGGTTTTCAAATCGAACGACTTTTTTTGTTTCGAATCGAAGGAATTTCAGTTTATGATTTTTTTTAGACATGATTATTTATTAATTGTGCAATCGAGAGCAAAAATTCAGAAGTTTTTATCGAATATATAGGTAGTGTGGTCTGATACACGAACAGATATATTTATAGATTTCTCTCGATTTTTTCGACGATAGTAAACAAAATTTTGGTCGACGACATTTGATGCAATAACAATGATAGACCTTATCAAGTTCCATGATTTTTAATAATTAGTTTTCTATTTCCGAACCAAAAATAGGTCTTTTAGTGATCTTGAATTTTCCCTTCATTGAGTAGCAAAATCAAGCGAGGTGACGAAAAATCAGTTCAGTTTTGGCATGTTAATATAATGATTCAGTTTGAGTGCAAAAAAAAGTACAAATTAAGATTTAGCATCCAAAACTGCATCGAATCACATGTGTTTGAGAAAAAACTGTTTGTATCGAAAGAGATATTTGTACCCTCCTGTATAGCTTAATTCCTATGACATTTGGTCGTGGTATCCTAAAGATCAATTTTTCGCGAGAAAAAATCTTCATTAAATGTACATGGTTTGATGCAGGTTTTCATGATGATTGAGAATATAATATTTCTAAAAAACTTGCAAAATGAACGGGATTGAAATTCAATAGTTTCTGTAGAAAAAGTGAAATCATCATTTCAAATATTACATTCTTAGTCATTTAAGTTTTTAATGTTTCCCTTAGTAAAACAATAACCAAATCGAAATAAAAACTATATATACGTAACTAACTCATTGAGATCTTTCAAATTACATATCAATGAATAAGAAAAAAGAATTCATTATGATTTTTCACTTTCGAAATCTTACTAAGGCCAGCTAGAAAATTGAAATGTTCATCAAAAGAACTCTTTTTGGTCTAGAAACGGAGAGCTAATTAGTACAAGTAGTAGAGATTAATAAACTCTATCGGTGGTAAATAGGCATGTACCAGTCCCAGTCATGACTGGGTGACTGGGTACCAATTATGAATGGTCACCAGTCCGACTGGGACCCAGTCAACTGGAACTGGTGCATGTCTAGTGGTAAAGGTTTCAGAATGCTTCGTTGCTGTTGCACCAAACGTCGTCGAACGACATTTTGGTCACTTTCGTAGCAAAAATCGAGAAAAACATATAGACATATCTATTCCTGTATGAAATCATACTATCTATATGTTCAATAAAAATTTTTGAATTTTTGTTCTCAATGTCACAATTAACAAATAATCATGCCCAAAAAAAGCTATGAGTTTAAATTTTTTCGACTCAAAATAGAAAGTTGTTTAATTTGAAAAAATGATATATTTTTTTAGGAAAGAATTTAAAGAAAAACTCGTATCAGAAAAAACCATTCGTATTTTGAGTATTTATCTTGAGAAATACATCTAATTAAGCTGAAAATTTCCAGAAGTACTTAACTCATTGCCCTCTACAATATATAAAAAAAACAGTCAATTATGATGCGTCACTCAAACATTCACTCTTCAGAAATAATTGATACAATCAGTCGAAAGCATTAATTCGGGGAGTAATCAAACAGACGAAATTTAGAAAACAATATTTATTTGAATCATTTATAAAGTATCGAGGAAGTTAACTAGCTTTTCTTTATAGTAATAGAGGACGAGATATCTTGATTTATTCTCTTTGTAAATTTCTTTTATTAATAAAAGGTAAAAGGACGGGGAACGTTTTAGGGACATTTCGGTCCAATTGAAAAATCCGGGTACATTCGCATGGAACTTTCAGCAAACGTTTGCTATAGTTATAATAGTCATCTCTAAAAACTTCAGCCTGACCGGTTAAACTTTTCCTGTACTTCTTCAATACGGTACTCAGCATCAAAAATAGGCAAAAATACACCTAAGAGTAAATAGTGTGGGCCTTCGTTCTTCACTATTTGATTTAGATCCAAAGCCGAATTTTTTAGGATAATTAGCAAACACTAAGAGCTACAAAATTGCAAAGACAAAAGGGTGCGGAAAACCTGCCGTCATAACAACATGAAGGACCACAGTGTATTATATATGCATAAAGGTACCATAGGCTGACACTTGTAGAGATTCGTTCTTCACTATTTGATTCAGACCCGCAGCCATTTTTTTAGGGTAACTAGCAAACACTAAGAGCTACAAAATTGCAAAGACAAGAGGGTGCGGAAAACTTGCCGTCATAACAACATGAAGTAAACAGTGTATTGTATATGGGTAAATGTACCTGAGACTGACTTTTGTAAAACGTCGTTCGCACTATTCGCTTCTGGAGCATAAGCTATTTTAGTATGAACAAGAAATATTCAGATGTAATAGATTCCAGAAACCATTCACTACAAGTGGCGTGGATCCAGCCGATCCACTAGGTTCCTTCACTGATGACTTGAACTACTAGTCTTGCGGACAAAAGACCGTCATTTTCAGATTAAAGTTCCTTGTTGGAGTCTAGTGATAGCACTTCAGGACCTAACTGCTCCAAAATTATATAACTCATCAGAACCTAAGGTTGCGTTTTATGTATAACACTTCTGAACGCAAGGGCGCCCCAATACATATAGTAATGGAGGATATAAGGGCAGCCACAAAGAGTTTGTTACTGCTGACTTAGTGGACCGAGCAACATCTGCAGACAGACACGCAAACACAGAGTCATTTTCAAGATTAAGATCCGCACTGCACTCAAGAATATAATGGAATTATTTGAGTTTTAGTATGTATGGGTTCCTTTTCAAAATGTTTGAATCAATCTACTAATATCTGTTAGCGAATGGCCATGGCGTATAGTGTTTTGTACCGAGCCTGGGCATTTGGATTCCTAGAACTCATTCAAAAATCTTACGGGATAGTTACATATACCGCTATTCCATAAACAATTTCGACGTGTTTGCAAGTATTTCTTCGTCACTCCGTAGAATTTAATATTTCGATTAGATGATGAAATAAGACCTGTTCAATCTCTCGAAAGCTAAAAAAAACAGCATAATAAGACGTTTATTCATCGCTTCTGATGCGCAAATAAATTTACTGTATCGCGACTTTCTTTTGAATCTGTCGTTCTGACACGTCTGCAATACTACTAACGACAAGACAAAAACGCTTCTATAGGACCATTAATGTTTCATGCTCATAATTGTACTGTTTTATCATCAATTCTTGAACATGTCTCTTCTCGTGAGCCTCTTAACAAGACATGATCAATAGTCGCAAAAACTGCCATCACTTCAAATATATAAATAGATTTGCACTCCTTTCCAAACGTAGTGTTGACGAACTTGACCATTTGCGTACAGTAGAAATTAGTACAAACGATAATCATCTGTTCACTAAAACTTATATACTATTTTAATGATTTCGCACATCACTTTTTACATAAAGTGCAGGTACATAATCCTTTTATAGTCTCTCATCTTGACAATTCGTTACGTCATCATGACTTATATTTTTGTCCAAAGAAAAATTTTTCGGTGTAAATCAAAGTAGGGCGAACGAATGTTTACAAGGCTTAGTTTAAGGTACCTTTATGCATACCCTAGTCAAACTTCTTGTGGCATGCGCATGAAAAACATGAGTATCTTGAGCAAGAATGTCATGCGCTAATGACACATCCTGAGGCAAGACTTGAGACATTCCATGAGCTAAAGTTCTTGATATTCTTGCTCATATTCTTGAAATTCTTGCTCATGTGCTTGAATTTCTACCCAAGCGTTTCTGTTATTAAAGAATTTCTTTAGTTTGTTTTTCTAGTTTACGTTAAAAATAACTCAAGTTTTAAAAATATTTCATAAATGAATTTTCATGTAAACACTCAAGCGTTCGTCTTGAGCTAGAAAATCATGCGCTAATGACACATCTTGAGAACTGTCTGGATCAAGAATGGGAGAAAAATAGTTCGACTAGGGTATATAGCACACTGTGTACTTCATGTTTTTCTGACGGCAGATTTTTCACACCCTCTTGTCTTTGCAATTCTGTAGCTCTTGGGGTTTGCTAATTACCCTAAAAAACTGGCTCCGGGTCTGAATCAAATAGTGGAGAATGAAGCTTTACAAGGGTAAGTCTTGGGTACCTTTATGCATATGTAACACACTGTATACTTCATATTTTTCTGACGGCAGATTTTTCACATCCTCTTTTCTTTGCATTTTTGTAGCTCTTAGTGTTTCCTAGTTACCCTAAAAGATTCGGCTTTGGGTTTGAATCAAATAGTGAGGAACGAAGGTCCACACCATCTACACTTAGGTGTATTTTTGCGTATTTTTGATGCCTGGTACTGTTCTGAGAAAGTACAGGAAAAGTTTAACCGATCAGGCTGAAATTTTTAGGGATGATTGCTATGACTATGGCGAACGTTTGCTGAAAGTTTCATGCGAATGTGCCTTGATTTTTTAATTGGGCCAAAATGTCCCTAAAACGTCCCCCGTCCTTTGCCCGATTAACTGATACTTTTTACTATTTTATCTGCTATTATGAACATTGAATTTTTATTTAGAAGAGCCACAGATAATCACATCAGAACTCAATTCAAAATATTCTGATAAAAAACTTGATAGGGAGTGTGAATTCATTTTGTGATCTCTGAAAAATTTCTCAGTTTGTTTGTTTTCTCTAAAGAGAATCGAACAAATGAACAGAATTATTGTTATGATTATTCGTTTGTTGTATGATCTGTATTCACTAACGAGGAGGGCGAAACTCACTATCAAGAGACTTACAAAAAGAACAAACATTAAAGGTCGTCATAATCATTCATTTTTTATAGATATTCAATCAAGACGTAAATTTGTGACTTTTATCATATATGTATAACATACAGAAACAAAATCATGCTAAATATTATTCACCTATCGTGATCTTCAAACAGCTAATTAACTGAAAAACTTTCACCCAGAGTAAACATAGTTTTTGAATACGATCGTTGCGCAAAATGTTGTAATTATTCAACAAGTATATTATAGCTCGCAAGTTAATTAGTTTAAATTTGTCACTTGAAAGTCGATGAGATAAGTGATCAAAACCTTGGCAATTGTCGTTACCACTAACCATTTGTTATATGTTCTTGAAATGTTGTGTCATTTTGAGAACCTCACTGTCAATTTCTGATAATATATGAACTCAACCATGATGATAGTGATTTAGCGCTTGTGTAATGTTTCTTCACTATCTACACCAAAGCTTTACCTCGTTCACATTGTAATAGATGAATAATTCAATTGGTAATTAAAAATTCATTTTTTATGTAGTCTTGCTTCTAGCTTTCAAATCAATATCTTTTTTTAGAGTGAATAAAAAGACGTGAATAGAGTTCTTGGCGAATATTTATTCACTTGTCATGCTATCTATGTCAGCTGACGAATCTATAAATTTTGCTTTGAAATGATCAAATAGATGAGCAGATCTTTCCTCACCACTGTTCACTGTACGATTTAATTCATGATGGTCTGATTAACTTATAATTTCTGCTCTGAAACGACTAAAACGAATGAATAAGGGAATGACGGTAATAAGAATTATTCACTGATCATGCGGTCTTTGGTCGATGTACTGTTTCCCAGTATTTAGTTGTTCTAATTGAAATTATTGGAAAGAATTATCAGAAGCACGTTATTACCATGTTCTATGATCATCTTTCATTGCATCAGATTGACAGCTTACTCACAGATAAATGAAAAAAGTAAACAAAACTTGGTTTATAATTATTCATTCTCTATCTCATTTTATTAGCAGCAAAATAATCTCCAGCTCACATTTATTATAAAAGAATTTAACGAACCCTTATATTATTGAAGTTATTCTTTAATTATATCATTTATGATCACTTGGAGAAATCGACACCAGTCATTTCAAGGCATGAGAAAGCTGAATGGAAACATACAAAGTTGTTTATTCATTTGTTCTGTGATGTTCGATTAAACAATCAAAAGAAAACTTTATTTCGGGTAGATAAAAAGACTTGAATTCAATATGCATTATGACTATTAAATTGTCGTGTAAGTTCTAATTGATTTCTGAACTACAAATCTTCAATTTGAATGATAACATAAATGAATCCAAAATTGATGGAAATTATCTTTGTATCATATAGTTTATGCTGAATAACAAAACCATAATGATCGCTTTGATGTGAATGAAATACCTACGCAGAATCTTGATTACAAAATTCATTTCCTCCTTGACTTTTCATCAAACAATACTTCAACATTTTTGCCAAAATATACGCATAAAAAATAAATACTATCTTGCAAATTGTGCTTCCAAACATTCAACCTATGCGTCGACAAAAGCAATTGATCACCTCCGAAGTTTTGCTTCCAACTAAACGAAACAGATTAACCGAATGTTTATTCGTATTATTGATTTTACACGTGATGCTTGATGACTTCCACAATTCATAAGCTTTGCATCCACGCGACCAAAACAGGCGAACACAATCTTGCTGAGAAAAATTCATTTTCCATCCGATGTACGATGAGGTGACCAACCACCAAGTTTTACTTAAAAATGAACAAAAGACGCGAACAGAACAGTAATAAGAAGCATTGATTTTTCATTTGATGTTCCATGAGGTGACCAACCACCAAGTTTTACTTAAAAATGAACAAAAGACGCGAACAGAACAGTTCTAAGAAGCATTGATTTTTCATTTCATGTTCGATGAGGTGATCAATTCAAAACAATTACTTCTAACTGAGCAAAACCGATGAACAGAATAGTAATGATAAATATTGATTTTTCATTTAATGTTCGATGAGCTGATCAACTTGCAAAGCTTACCTCCGGATGAGTAAAAGAGGTGAACGGAATCTTGATCAAAAATACTACTTTTCCGTCTCATGTTCGACGACCACACCAACTGCCGAACTTTACTTCCAAGTGACCAAAAGAGGTGAACACAATCTTCATAAGAAATATTCATTTTCCGTCTGATGCTCCATGGGCTGAGCAAATCGCAAGCGTCCCTTCTAAGTGAGTAAAAGAGGTGAACGCAACCTTTATGAGAAATATCGATTCTCCATGTGATGTTCGATGAGCTTACTCACTCGCAAACTTTGCTTTCAAGTGAGTAAAAAAGTAAACAAAATCTTATTCAGAAATATTCATTTTCCCTGTGATGTTCGACGAGCTCACCAACTTTCAAGCTTTACTTCTAAGTGAGCAAAAGAAGTGAACAAAATCTTGATGAAAAATATTGATTTTTGATCTGATGTTCGGTGGGTTGACTGATTCGCAAAGTTTCTCCCAAGTGAGCAGAAGAAATGTACCGAATCTTCGTGAGAACTATTGATTTTCCATACGATGTTCCATGGGTTGAGCAGCTCGCAAGATTTGCTTCAAAGTAAGCAAATCGCTGAATAGAATAGTCTTCGGAAATATTGATTTTCCATGTGATATACGACGAGCTCATCAACTCGCAACCTCTACTCCTAAGTCCTCAAAAAAAATGAACACAATCTTGGTGAAAAATATTGATTTTCCGTATGATGTTGGATGAGTTGACCAACTAGCAAGATTTGCTTTTAACTGAGCAACAGCAATGAACACAAACTTCTTGAGAGATATTGATTTTCCATATGATGTTGGATCAGTTGAACAACTCTCAAGATTTGCCTCTAAATGAGGCAAAGAAATGAACAGAATCTTGCTGAGAAATATTGGTGTTCCATGTGATGTTCGATGAGTTCACCAACTCTCAAGATTTGCTTCTAAATCAGGCAAAAAAATCAA
>JAJEKB010018726.1:0-16651 GCA_022393335.1 Macrotrachela quadricornifera
TGAAATATATCACCTGTAACAGTTTCTTTTTCATCAACTAATATTACACGGACATAAACACGAAGACGATCATCAGTTAAAAGATCATTACGACGAGAATTTAAATAATTTCCATCAAGAAATTCTTTATAAAAAAAAAAAATAAAAATTGTATTTTTTTTTTAATTTTATTTTACCTGAATAACCCCAATCATTTCCTGATTGAAATGTATGAAAATTTGTTGAACGTAACATAACAAGTTCATTATTTCTACTAACAACACTAAATTCAGCTTTGGCTTTTATTGTTGGCATTGTACCACTAACATATTTGAGAAATATTGCAATATTATTATTTGTATGTTGTTTTTCATTTAAACCACGTGGATATAATTTTAAACTCCAACGTGTATTTGAATAAGGTGTATTAACAGGTGAAAATGTTTCAGATTGAAGACAAGTTGAATTTGAATCATCAATATATGATGATAGATAACTTGAAAAAATAAAAGAAAATTCTTTTTTTTTTTTTTTTATTTGAAAATATGTTTTTATTACTTAATAATCCATAAATGAGAAAATGAACATAAATGTCGTTCAGTTCGTGATGATGAATCTGATTCTGAAAAAGTACGTTTATGACTTTGTCGAACAGTTGATGCTGAATTTGTTGTTGTTGATGATGTTGCTGTTGAAGTTGAATTTGTTATGGAAGACGAATTTATATTACCTGATATACGATTATTATTACTGTTATTTTCCATATGAATTTTTTTTGTAATTTAATTTAAAATATTACATATTGAAATATTTCTCATGTTAAATATATAATCTAAAACGAATTTTTAAATATCGTTGTTAACTCAACATAAAATAATGAAAAAAAAAAACAAAAAAAAAAAAACAAGATGTAAAAAATTTATTATATTTTGATGGAATTGGTTTTTTTTAAATTATCTTCGATGAATGGAAAATTATTTTGTTGAGTATAATTTTATTTTTTAAACAACAAATGTTGTTGGATCAAAAGATGGTTTTTCTGGAAAAGTACAACCAGATTGTTGAATACATTCAAATGCAGCATAAGCACCTGCTTGAATGCATTCTTCATGACTTTTACCAAGAGCCAAATAAGCAAGAAAACCTTAAATTAATTATTAAAAAAAGTTTTTTTTTATACAATTAATTTCATACCTCCAACAAATGAATCACCTGCACCATTTGTATCCACAATATCTAATGGTTTTTTAACTGGAAATTCTTTAATTTCTTGTCCAACTAAATATAAAAATCTTTTAATTAACGAATTAAACTAAAAAATAAAATAATATACCAATAGCAAGTACAGTTGGTTCAGATCCTTGTGTAATAACAACAACACGTTGACGTTGAGAATTCTTTTTTGGAAGTTCACTTAATGCTTTTGCAATTGTTTTTATATCTTCAGTCTAATCATTCGGAAAAAAAAAATTTTCTTTTTTTTTCATTTAAAAATAATATTCAAATTTTACATCTAATTTTAATTGATGCTTTGCAAAACTTCTTGCCTCCTAAAAAATAAATAAATTTGTTTTCTATTTTAGTAAAATAAAATTTCTTAACTTACAGTTTCATTACCAAATAAATAATCAACATATGGCATAGCTTTCATTAATTTATCACCAAAATATTCACATATAAATGGTGCTGATAAATTAGTACAAAAAATTTTTTTATTTGTATCAATATGTTCACATATACGCATTACTGCAGGTGGACATACAGTATAAAAAAATCCCTAAATAATTTATAAAATTTTTTTATTTAATAAATATTTTATTATTAATATAATTACAGCTGTATAAAATAATTTAGCTCGTTCAATAAATTGTCTATTTTTTGGATCATCTAAATGGTCAACTGTAAAATGAGATGCTGCACCTAAATTTGCTACTAATGATCTAATAAAAAGAAAATTATTATAATTTTTATTTATTTATTTATTCTATAGACCGATTATTTCCATTAATAAGAACAGCACAAGTACCAGTTTGTATACGTTCTTCTGAATCTGTATGTACTTGATAGGATAATGTAAGACCTGCTTTAGTAGCTGCATCATGTAATAATTGATGATATTTATCTTGACCAACACAACCCATATAAACGGCAACATTTGGTTGTTGTAACATCCACTAGAAGAAATATAATTATATTATTCAGAAAAAACAAAAAAATAATTTACTATTGCAGCTCTCATGGAATTTTGTGTTGCACCACCAGCAACAAATTGATGATTTGGATAATCACGAAGTAATGTTTCATTTCTAAATATTTCATATAATTAATATATTAATCAAAACAACAAACTTACAATCCTTTGTGTTCATCACCTGCTAAAATAGCATCATTGGCTTTTAAATTATATCTAAATAAAATTATATTTAGAATTTTGTCATTTACGACATTTAATAATAAAAAGAAGATTAATTGTAAATGACAGGAATTATGATCTTTATCTATTCATATTTTTTTTTTTTACAGATAGAATTGTCTGTCATGTTCAAGTGTAAATGATGAAAACTTTTTACTCACCCTTCAAGAAATGACATTGGAACTTCAGCAATAATATCAAGTAATGGATTTCCAATTCCAAATATAAATCCATCACTAAAAAAAACAAACTATTTTTCTTTCAATTGTAATAAGACAAAACATATCAAACCTTAATTTTTTATTATCAGATGATTCAGTGGACATTATCTAGAAATAAAAAAAAGAAAAACGAAAAGAAATTAAAATTAAAAAAAGAAACATATTAATAAATGAAGTGAAAAACAAACAATCTAAGAACGTGTTTTTTTTCCTCCTGAAGCTCCTCCTGCTCCTGAAAGTCTTTCTTTAAATTGTGTTTCACATTCACGCATTTGTTTTTCCAAATAGGTTTTTGTTGCCTAAAAAAAAAGAAAATTAAATCAAATTATTATAATATTAAATTCATTTTTCTTTTATACTTCTTGTTTTTTAATATCATCTTCACATGTTTTGATTTTCTTTTCAATTTGTTCACGAATTTCTGCTTTTGTATTTAATACAAACCTCGAAAAAAAAAACAATTTCATTAGTATATAATCTTATTTAAAAAGTATATATACATTCGACCAACTGGACTAAACATAGGTGTTTCAGGTTTAAGTGTATTAATTTCTTTATCAGTTAATTTTGAACGTTGAATTTCACGTTTAAGTCCTTCAATTTGTCCGGTTGATTTTTTTAATGATGTTTGAATATCAATCATTTTCATTTGTAATTGACTTAACATCTAAATTAAAGTAATCATTATTTGTCAACATATTTTATTTAAATAGAATATGATACCTTTTGAGCTTCTTCTTCACGTGAATTTGAACTCATTCTCAGACAAGAAAAATAAGTATCTTTTCTTCTTAATAAATAAACTAAAATAATATTTCAAAAGAAAGAAATGAAAAATTAATTAAATAAATTATAAAAAAAAAGCAATATTCAATGATGTGTGAATGTATACACATTTGTTTTAGTTTATTGTTGTTCTGTTGTGTTATACTAGCGATAGTTAAAATAATTGATTGGTTAAAAATTGACATTTGTAAATGTTTATATTCCTTGTTAATGGCATGACGATGAAATTTTTAAGGAATTTTACGTAAAAGAAAATGTTTTATTGGAAATATGTTAAATAAAATAATCTTTCAAAGTATTTAAATAGAAAACTATGATAATAAGCGACATCTATCAAGTTATACGATGAGTTGTTTCTTACTACAAATATTCGATAGGTAAAGATGTGGTTCTAATCAAATCCATATGATTTCCCATAGATATCTAGGCAATTATTTGAGCTCATACGTATTCTAAATATACCGTATTTCACAAGTGTAGAATTTGTTGATTTTCAGTTTTTTGGATATGATTAGCATGTTTCTCTGATATAACGTAAATCGTCTCTTTTATACCTCTTTTGCCTACGATTAAAACTCAAAATATGAATTCGATTGAAACAATAATTTTAATTGAAATTGTTGGATTCGTTCATGGTATATGAGATTTTTTAGAGATCAGAACTTTAAAAAAATCGAAAGTACATGGTAATTATTGATGCCTTTATAAAAAGTCTGCATCTATAGCTAATACATTCTTTACTGAACATTTTTTCAGCACACCCCTCTATGTCGATTCAATACATTATATTTCTTGTATAGTGGTGGAGTAAGAAATGAGTGACAATTCTCTCTTTCAAATCCTTGAAAATTTGAATTTTTCGATGTCCTTTTCTCCGGTACCAATATAGTTTATGACTTAGTTGATTACATCTTTTCTTTCCAATTAGCAATTCTGTCATTGGATTATATCATATCATTATTTTGTGTTGGATTTAATGTTTTGTACGCTTACGCTCTCTATTTGTCATAACAAATATTGACTAAAAATTGACTCATGTTATTTCTCAACTTTTGAAAGAAATATTTCATCTAGCCTTTATTCATTTGTCTACAGTTAATATTACGAAACTACACACATATTTAAGATTATTATTATCAATTCTGTGTGTATCATATCATTGATTAATTATTAAACAATGCCAAATCGGTAAGCAATTTTCTTTCATTTTTTTTATTTGAAAAGTTTTGAGCTTTTTTGTGTTTTTCATGTATCTTCATTTGCGCTCAATATTTTTTAAATAAAAAGAGGGTCCCGTTCTTCTTTTAGATTACCATCAACGTTCAATCATTCATCGAACAAAATTAATCTTATTATATTCAATAACTTCACATGATACTTATCAAATGAATGACAAACTTATTTACTATGTATTACTGGTAAGAATAAATCTTGATTCTTCAACTAGTTCAGTATTGAGAACTTTCATAACAAATTATTAAATTTCAAAAGCAACTACGTATTGTCAAAGAGATTTCTGGTAAACATGAGAATTACTAAAACTTTCTAAAAATTTCGTAATTACATAGAACTGAAACCTTTACAAATAAGAATTTCCATCTCTAAAAAGTAGCGAGATTCTTCTTCTTCTGAACAGGATATGTAGATATGTTCATGTAAATTATGTGAAAATTCTTAACAATTTCTAAAATGAGCAATATGTATTGTGGATTTTTTAGAGTATAAAAATTTATTTATTCAGAAACTCAAACATAACATCTCTTATTTTACTTTACTTTACTTATCTAAATTAACAATTATTTTTCTTTATTTTCATAGATCAACTAGAAATGTTTTTATTGAATTTATTCGCGACATTCAAATCAATGCATTATCAAAATACGTGTTTATGTATATTCAATTGAAAGAAATTCAATATCGACGAACATTGAACATTAAATCTTTTCTATTTTGTTTTTTTTTCTCTTGTTTTTGTGGTACTTTTTTATCTTTGAACAAAGCTTATAATTCATTTAAATTTCTATTTAGAAAACGTTCATCAAGTTCATCTTCATGTCAATCCAGTAATGAACGAGATAAAAAACATTCATCTAGTCGACATAAACATAGACGTGATGAAAAATCATCAAAAAGGTATGAAAAGTAAAACAAATCACTTGCATATTAATATCAAATTTATATCTTTTCTTTTTCTTTATTATAGACATTCGAAGAAAAGTAGTAAAATTCATCATACATCACGATCAAGATCTCCAATTCGATATTGTTCGTCGACAATTGATAAAGATTATAAAACATTCGAAACTTCTATTAATCAAACAACATCAGTGTTATTGGCTACAAATGAACCTCTTAATAAAGTAACAGTTTTTCTTTATCTTTTTATTCTTTTCTAAATTGTTATTTCTCTTTGATAGGAAACTGTGCAGAAACGGCTTGAAGAAGAAATGCAAAAACGAAAAAGTCGTATTGAAGAATGGCGTGCTATGAATCGAATAATGGTTGGTATTGATAAAATCGGACAACAATCAATTGTACAAGTTGCAAAGGTATGACACATAAATACTGAATTCTTCAAAAATTGATTGAGATAAAAAGATAAAAGTTGTTAATGCAGTTTCTGCGAGAACAATCTATGAAACATGATGTAGCAGCTGTTACTAATTGCAGCAAAATTGTTTTATTTAATCGTTTAAGAATGCAAGAAGTAATTATAACATATGATAATGATATGTTAGTAAAATGTACTGATTATCTTGAAGATAGTCATGCAAAATTTGTTGATACTTCACCAATCTGATAAATGCATATAGTTCCTAATTGTTTGAAATATTGTTTTTTTTTTTAGGGTAAATCTTGGTCATTTGAAGATGAACGTGATGAGGATGAAGAAGATTTACAGAATGTTATTATACCACAAGTTACTAATGCAATACGTAAAACATCAATATCTTCAAAATCCGATAAACTACAAGGGGCAATAGAACGTGCTACAGAAGCAGCTGCACTTGCTTCAGCTGCATGTACAAATGTTGAAAAAATGGAAGATGATGATGAAGATTCTTTGGATGTATATATGAAAAGTATTGCAAAAGAAGTTAAAGGTTTTCATGAAAATAATACAAAAGAAATTACTACAATTAAGCAAGAACAATTATTAAATAATAGCAAAGTATCAATTATTAAAATTATTAAAAAAACAGTTAAAAATGAGGTAAGAACAATAATTATTTAAGGTATTAGCGTAAAAGTTTGTATAGTAACACATAGCTAAGATTATACTTATATTTCAAGATAGGAGCAAATCAAAATTCGAAAATCAGTTTTTCTTGTTTATCTAAAGAGACCACAGCATTCATGTAACAAGTATGATAAAAGTACAATATCTTCGCAATAATAAGCGAAGGAATAGTTCTTAACCAATAATAAAACTTCTGTACAATAGTATTGAATTAAAAGCTCAAAATTTGCATAAGATTAAATTATATTTCTAATTATAACTAAAATAACCTTTTGTTTTTGTTCTATTTCTTGTAGCCAGTTGAATCAAGTGATACAGTATCAACAACTAATAATTTATCAATAATTAAAACCGAACCTATGGATATTAATGATCAGCCATTTTCAGTTCGTACTGATGTAGATAAATCTACTAAAGAAAAAGGTCTTATTATGGAAGCAGATATTGATGGTTTAGAATATTCATCCGATGAAGAAAGTACTAAATCAAATCAAAATCTCGATGATATATCTACTATGACCAATAAAAAATCGAAATTGGTAAGTTACAAATTAAAGTTACATATATATTTCTCATTCGACTTTTTTTTTGTTAAAGGACATGATGACAACAAATCATGAGAAAATATATTATCGACCATTTCGTAAAACTTTTTATGCAGAAATATCCGAAATAGCAAATATGACAGAAGCTGGTAAGTAGAAACAAAAAGGGAAATTTTTTTTTTCATTCTTTGTAAATCATTGTAGAAGTTGCTGCTTATCGAAAAGAACTCGATGGTATTAAAGTAGTTGGTAAAGAATGTCCAAAACCAATAAAAACTTGGTCACAATGTATAACATCTGCCCGAATTTTACAATTATTAAAAAAGTAAATAAATAAAAGTTTTATTCTTGTTCATCAAATAATCAAATTTATATTTAGATATAAATACGAAAAACCAACACCTATTCAAGCTCAAGCATTACCAATTATTCTTTCTGGTAGAAATATGATTGGCATTGCTAAAACAGGCAGTGGGAAAACGTTAGCATTTCTTTTACCAATGTTTCGTCATATAATAGATCAACCATCGTTAGAAGATGGTGATGGTCCAATAGGTAAAGAAAAAAAATGAATTTTTTAAAATTCTAATTGAGTTTCTTTTCATCTTAGGTATTATCATAACACCAACTCGTGAATTAGCATTGCAAACAACAAGAGAATGTAAAAAATTTGCTAAATTATTTGATATTCGTTGTATTGCTGTTTATGGTGGTAAAAGTGTGTCTGACCAAATTGTATGTTTGATTCTTTTATTTATATTGTTGAAAATTTAATCTTAAAATTCTATATTTTTAGGCACAACTTAAACGTGGTGCTGAGATTATTGTATGTACACCTGGACGTTTGGTTGATATGTTAACTGCGAATAATGGTATGTTAAAGAAAAATTGATTTGTTGATATTTTTATCTATTAAATTTTTTTTTTAGGAAGAATAACAAATGTTCGACGAGTCACTTATGTTGTTGTTGATGAAGCTGATCGAATGTTTGATTTGGGATTTGAACCACAGGTATGAATAATTATTAGTTCACTTCTATGTTATCATATAAGAGAAAAATGATTGCCCTATTTATTTCTAAGATGTTCTATCACGAAGATAATTTACTTTTAATTATTTTGTAATTTCGAAGTTTCTTAATTTAAGGTTTCTAATTCTAATGAATCTAATTAATACACAATAAATATTCTTTATTATTTTTTTTATTAGGTAACAAAAATTCTTGATAGTATTCGTCCGGATCGTCAAATCGTTATGTTTTCTGCAACATTTCCTAAAAAGATGGAAGCATTAGCACGTAAATATCTTCACAAACCCATTGAAATTACTGTTGGTGGACGAAGTATTGTTTGTAAAGATATTATACAACATGTCGTAAGTATTACAAATTGAAATTAAATATAAAATAAATTAAATTTTTTTGTTATTTAATTAGGTAATTCTTGATAATGATGATGAAAAATATTTAAAATTACTCGAATTACTTGGTATATATCAAGAACAAGGTTCAGTACTTGTTTTTGTTGATACACAAGAACATTGTGATGAATTAATGGCAAAATTAATGAGTAATCTTTATCCATGTATGTCATTACATGGTGGTATTGATCAATATGATCGTGATTCAATAATAACAGATTTTAAAAATGGTGATATACCATTAATAATTGCAACATCAGTTGCTGCACGAGGTTTAGATGTTAAAGATTTAATTCTTGTTGTTAATTATGATTGTCCAAATCATTATGAAGATTATATACATCGTTGTGGACGTACAGGTCGAGCAGGAAATATTGGTTATGCTTATACATTTCTTACATCAACACAAGGACGTTATGCTGGAAATATAATACAAGCTTTAAAAACATCTGATACATTAATACCAGAAGAATTAACTTTATTATGGAATAATTATGAAAAAGAAAATGAAGCTAAAGGTATAAAAGTAAAAATTGGTGTTGGTGGTTTTAGTGGACGAGGTAGTTATGAATTCAATTCATTGGAAACATCATTAAAAAATAAAAAAAAGAATTTGCAGGCTGTTGGTATGGGTTTAGTAGATTTAGATGAAGATAACGAAAGTGAAGTGGTACGTTTAAAATTTTGTTTTTTGTTGCAAATATATAGATAATTTCTTTTTATTTTGTTTAGATTGAGCAACAAATTCAATGGGTTTTTAATAAGAAGAAAAAATATATGAAAGCTACAGGTAATGTACCAATTAACCATAATGAAGAAAATAGTAGTTCAACAACTGTAAATGATGTAGCATCGAAATTAGAACTAGCTATGAAAGTAGCAGCAAGGTAAATATCGTTTTATTTATGTTCATTTGGATGATAGATACTAAAGAAAATGGATTGAAGAATCGACATTTGTAATTGATTTCTCGTAGAGTGTACAAATTTCATAGAGTATAATTAGAGAGTAAAAACTCCAAATAAATTTCTCCTCATAATAGAAAATTAGCTGTAGTTTTGGAAAAACAAGGCATGTGAGGGAAATCCCTTTGGAGTTTTTATTATCTAGTTATACACTATTAAATGCGTTATGAATGAGAAAAAACAGAAGATATCACCCTGGATAGTTCCCTCGTGAGCGTTTTTTATTTAAAAATTAAAAAAAAATTGATAGGAACATAAAAAAGGAAGATTATGATTGACATTCACATGTTTTCAAATACGTGCCGAGTAGATTCTGGTGATTGATGTCGAACTCGATGGTCTCTAGTTATCTAAATTTGTACAATACGTTCGTCACTAAGCATAATAGCTTGAAAAAGTGTTTCCTATCTTCGAAAGACTATTTAATCCAGTTAAAAATTTTGATTTTATTTTTTAAGGCTTACATTGAACAAATCTGAAACTCAAAATTCTATACAAAACGCAACAACTTCATTGTTCCAACACAATGGTACATTAAATTCAGCTGCATCTGTAAGTATTGGATAGACTTTTTGAATATTTATTATAGAATGGATTGTTTTCTTTTGTTAGGGTCGTATTATAGCATATCGACAAGCAAATGAATTAAATCGAAAATTAAATTACCAAAAACCAGAAGAAGATATACTTGTAACTGAAAATACATCGCAAATATTGGAAGAAGAATTAGAAATAAATGATTTCCCACAAAATGTTAGATCAAAAGTTACAAGCAAAGTAAGACGCACACATATATATACACAGAGAATATAGAATACTTTTTTTTTTGTTTTTCAAAATAGGAAACATTAATACATATATGTGAATATGCTGATGTTGATATATTTGTACGTGGTCAATATTATTCAAATGATAAAGACGTTGCACAAACTAATAGAAAACTTTATTTACAAATTAAATCATTGACTGAACGTGGTCTTCAATTAGCGAAAGAAGAAATTGCTCGATTAATTAAAGAAGAAATATTGAAAATGGTAAGTTTATTATAAAAATTTATGTTATTAAAAATGATTTCTTTTTTTTTCTTCTTTTTATAGAAAAATCCAACTCTACAGCTTGCCAATCGTGGCCGTTATAAAGTTTAATATTAATTATTCATTTTGTTTTGTTTTTCGGACATACTATTTTCTTCTATTCTATATTTCATAATAATGAATATTGTATCATTTTTATTTGCTTGCTTTAATTTGTCTATGCAAGAAGATTACAATTGGAAATATTCTTAACCCTATGATTACGAGACTTTTCTGAAAAAAGCTTTCAGCGCAATCCCTACGGGATTAAAATGTGAAACACGATATAACTGTTTTCACTGTCGGCCACGGACTGTGACGCTACTTTTGGCTGTCGGTCACAGTCTGTGACGGTGTTCTTTAGCTGTAGTGTCGGTCACGGTCTGTGATGGTTTTGCTACTACCAAAATGTACTCGGTGACCTTTGACCCCCGTCGGTCACGGTCTGTGATGCTACTTTTAGCTGTCGGTCACGGTCTGTGATGCTACCTTTAGCTGTCGGTCACGGTCTGTGATGCTACCTTTAGCTGTCGGTCACGGTCTGTGATGGTCTGCTACTATCAAAATGTACTCGGTGACCTTTGACCCCCATCGGTCACGGTCTGTGACAAAGGTCATCGAGTCTGTCGGTCACGGTCTGTGGGGGGGGGGAGGGGGGGTCCAAATTTCTACTCCTAAACACTTCAACACTCTCTTTCAGATCGTGTTTCACAAAATATTTAAAATAGGACGTGTCTATATATAGTAAGACTATATAATGACGCTATGATTCTAGTAGTATTCAGGATTTTCCGATCAATGGGCCAATTTCTCTAGTGTTGGAAAACAATGCTGGACAAAATGGACGAGGGTTTTATTGATAGACCAGAAATTTTCTTGATCCAAAAAGTACTGACAACGTAGAAGAAGCACAAAAAATGACGCTTTGGGATACTTTTAAGAGAGAGATGTGCGAAAATCTTCGGAGAAAAAAAAAGTTCGATTTTTTACGTCTAAAATAAAAGGTCTAGGCAAACCATAAATAAATCCAAAATATCAAGTCATTTAGCTTTATCTATGAAAAATGCGAACTGAAACAAGTTTAAGAGAATCATTTTTGACCTCAAAAACTGCTATTCTGAGAGTGTGTTCAGTATTTTGATATTATCTCATGAACGGCTTGACTATTTGAGCTCAGAAATGTCTCATTTTATAGAGAACAGTTTAGGCTACAACTTTATTCGATTCAAATCCTAGACTTATAAGCTGATAAAAGCGCCATAGATCAAAACCTGTTCAAAACGTAAGAAATCTTTTGTTCTGGGAGGTCGGTATTGTGAAGTTTCCTACAGTGTTATGCAAGGTCCTAGAGTTCTTTTTTCATCAGACAAAGATTTTACTAAGGTACATCTTTTGACATTAAATTGTCAAAGTCAAAAGGCCGGTTAGGAGACCAAGTTGGCATAGACCACACTATGAGCTACCCTATCTACTGATTATCAAGGATACCTCTTACAAATTTCTCTAGAAATCATGGAAACTGACTTCAGATTCATGTGCAACTCGCAAAACTGGGTTATATAGGCTACTTTGAAATGATCCCTTACTTCTATCAAGATCATCGATTCCTACTAAAGTATTTCAAACTTTATCACTATGTAGTTTATTTGCAACTATACCCGACGTAAGATGTTCTATACTTTCAGTTCTTTATTATTTGAACCTTGTCTATAAAGAAGCTATTGATGGCTGTCACCACCTTTGCTAAAACTGCAAAGACACTTATACTCTTTCTACTTACAATTGGCTGAATATTTTACTTATCAGCATACAACATTTTACTTTGGATATAGTTGCAGATGCCTCATATTGTTTGAAATACTTTAATAGAAGTCGATGTAAATGTAAAAAATCTGATATAGAGTTCTTCTAACAAACTGGATATGAAAAACAATCAATAATTCTCTTATTAGGAAATACAGCTCAAACAATATCCATTCATTAGCATTATCTGTATACTATAATTGGTAAAAAATTCATATTTTTCTAATAACTGATAGAAGCCATATGAGCAAATAAATCTAGAAGTATCAAGCCAACTGGCCATACCCACATACTTGGATGTGTTTCCCTGCTCTGTGTTCTTGTTTCTCTTGCCTTTAATGCATGTATATTTATATATCATTTTTTTTCTTTGTATTTTCTAAAGACTTTCTTATTCTATTATTACATATGTATGTATATATGTGAATATTAACAAGTTGATACTGACTAATTTTCTTAATGATTTCTAAATATTTTTTCTCTGTTTATCATTATTATACTTAGATCTAACCAAAAGTTCTAAAAACATTAAATAAAAACTATAAAGATTTGGAAATAATTTAAATTTAAATTTATCAAATATTGAGGATAGTTGCCATAATTATTTATACCAAGTTCAATCCTTTTTAACAAGTTGTTAAAAGTTTTTAGATACCTTGGATACCGCAGGAGTTGATCATATTTCATTTATTTAATCGCTTAAACTATAATCAATAAAATTAATTAACCAAAAATCACGTAGTATTAGGCCTGGCGAATATGGTGGATGTGACATTATATTGATGTCTTCTTCTGTCAAATAATTAATAAGATCGGATCAGTATGAAATCAACGATGATTGTCAATTAATTTTGTACGTTTTGAATCTGATATCTCTGTTTATTTCCATATTTGATTAATAAACGACTTTCGACAATTTCCAGTATAATACTTATGACCTACAGTCTTGCCTTTATTTACACTATGTATAAAAGCAGGATCATTTGCTTTAAAGAATATACCAAACAAAGTTTTGGTTAAAATTTGTCTATATGAACAATAGTCTTTGGCGATTTATCTTCAATAAATCAATCAGCTAGCATCATATGACTTATGAATAACCTATATTAAATAAATATATATTCCACCACTAGTAATGCTACAACCCAAGTGGCATGATTGAACAAAATTTTACCAAATTTTTAAAAGAAATAAAGTATGATTAATTCATGCGGTATCCATGGTATCTAAAAATTCTTTCGAAAAAGATTTCATTTAAACTTTTAACAACTTCTTAGAAAGGATTGAACTTAGTATAAATAATCATGGCAACTATTCTCAATATTTGATAAAATTAAATTAAAATTATCTCCAAATCTTTATATTTTTATTTAATGTTCTTAGAACTTTTGGTTAGACCTAATTATAATAACCATAAACAGAGAAAAAATATTTAAAAATCATTAAGAATATCAGTCAGTCTCAAATCATTAAAATTCACATATATATATATATGCAATAATAGAATAAGAAAGTCCTTAGAAAATATAAAAAATGATATATAAATATACATGCATGAAATATCAATGATGATGTTTTAACATATATCTGTATCTTTGAATAATTGTTTAATTTTATTTATATTACAATAACTTTTATTATCAATATATGTATATGAATAAAATTATTATTAATATGATTTGGCAAACTAACAATGCATATATTTTTGAAAAATGAATGTTTCTAAAATTAAATTTTCTATATGTTAGATTATTTTAAATACTCTGAAAAATTCTTTCTTCAAAAAAAAGTTCTCACGACAAAACTAGCAGTAATCATAGGATCCAAAAAAGAACATCAATTTCTTATTACATATAAATGTTATTTAGAAAAGTAGAAAATTGAAATATCAGTTTTAAAAGTTAAATAATATAATTCCGTTAGATTACTTATCAAATTGTAGAATCTTTTTTGATAGTTTTTCAAATACACAATTGATTTAGTTTTCCATTAGCAATTTGTTAGAGTATAAATATTTAAACAAAGAAATATTCTTATAACTAAATATGAAGTCTAGAATCTATTCCGAAATTTTTTAAATTGGTTTTTTATAAATGATTAGAAAAATCTTTTTTTTTAACTAATTTATTTTGATTTAATATCAACTGAATCCTTCATGTATGTATTTGTATTATAAAATAAATTATAGAAAAAGTATCACTTTTTTAACATATAAGAGAAATGAGTAAAAGAAAATGATAACACTCTTTCAATCTTATATATTTGTTTATTATCAATTTGGACTATAAAAACAATGCATCATTCTTTGTATGGATGACACGGTCAAATAAAATAGATAAGTATATGCATATATATATGTATATATTGACTTTCGCAGCTGTGAAAAAAATAGATTAATTGAACTAAACATGAAATATTCTTGCCTTAAATTAAATGATTTACCTGATGAAATTCTTATGATTATTTTTCAAAAACTGAACAATATTGAAGTACTTTATTCATTAGAAAATGTAAATCAACAAATAAATAGAATTATTCAAGATCCAATTTTTACAAGTCGTTTGACTTTTGTCAAACGATATCCAAATAGTTTTATTGATCTATTGTCTTCTGATATAATACTTAATCGATTTTTACAAATTTTACCTAAAATTCATGATAAAATCAAATGGCTTGATCTTGAATCACCATCCATGAAAAATGTTTTATATGCTACCACTTATCCTAATTTAGATACTTTAGGTCTTTATAATATTGATGAACAATCAATTCAATCTCTTTTTACTGGTGAGATATTTTTATTTTAACTAAATGAAAAATTTATAAAACATAGATAACTAGATCATTCAATATATTAATATCATTTACATAAATTTTCTTCTTAGTAATTATGTATACATATTTAGATGAACCACTTTCATCAAGTATTTTTAAAAATCAGATTACAAAATTATATATTACAATTGATAATAGTAAAGAGACGATGTGGGCAATGGTTGACATATGCGATTATACCTTAACTGTTTTTACTAGTCTAATTTATTTAATATTATATGAATCATCGTATAAAAATCGTCGTCGACTATTGTTTGATGATCCACCTTCTTCTACTTTTCGTTCTTCAACTCTTTTGAAATTGAAAATCAGAATACAATGTTTTGATGATTGTCTTTCTCTTCTCGATGGTCGTTCTAGTCAACTTCACACGCTCTGTATTGATTTGGGTAATATTCGTCGTCCACAAGAAGTTCATAATCAAGTTAGTTTTACTTGAGAAATCTTGATATTTTTAAATAAAAAAACAAATTTTTATTTTTATTTTTAGAATAATCTACCAAATTTAAAATGTTTTTCTCTGTCCAGTATTTATGTGACATATGACTATGATGAATTAATTCCACCACTTTTATATCGAATGTCAAATCTAGAAGAACTTGATTTGTATCTTTCGGTGGAGGTTAATAAAACATTTATTAATGAGAACAATTTGAAAAAAAAAATTCTTGATTGTATGCCACACTTAAATCAATTTAGATTTTATTTTTGTTCATTTATGCGTATCTATAATGAAATGAATTTTTCATCTACAGAAGATATTCAACGAACATTCATTAACATTTCAAATATGAATATAATTTCTTATGTTGATTATTTTCCAGAATTAAAAGAAAGTCGATGTCATATTTATTCGTATCCATCTTTTATGCCATATTACGTTGATATTACAAATAACTTTCCAGGTGGATTATTTACACATGTTCGTGTAGTATCATTATTTGATGAACAACCTTTTGAACATGAATTTTTTCTTCAAATTACTCAATCATTTCCATTTATGGAACGATTAACTTTGATTAATCATAAATCACAAATTCGAAAACAATCTTTTGAATCAAACAATAATAATCAAAATTTATCTCTTATTAAATATTCTTTTCTTAATGAACTTGGTATTAACGATGTTCATGATGATTATATAGAACAATTTTTATTTGATACTAAAACATATTTACAAAATAATGTTCTTCTTTATATCAACTATGAATCTTTACAACGAGTAACACACAATTTCACAAGAGATGCTACAAGAATTAATTGTAGCAAAATTAATGAATTAAAATTATGGGGTGAAATGAAATGTTCAAATTCTTTGTTACAAGAATATTTTCCTTATGCAAAAATATCTTATTTCAGAATATTTTCCT
>JAJEKB010018726.1:16661-38015 GCA_022393335.1 Macrotrachela quadricornifera
TTCAGAATATTTTCCTTATGCAAAAATATCTTATTTCAGAATATTTTGAAAGAAAAAAGACTATTATATTCATGAAGGACAATAAAATAATAGAAAACTGTCTTGTATAATGCTGTAAGAAAATGAAAACTATATAGAGATGAAAATGATTATGTATGATTACTAATTTGAAATAAATTTATTTTATTTAAATAAATATGTAATTGTCTCAATAGAAGGAAAACAAGTAACGCTCATCTTACGGATTCGGTGACCTTTTTCTAGTAGAAAATTTAGTGTAATTATCATTCAAAATAATATTCATTTGGATTATTTTATATCTCAATCCCCTTGATTGCATGAAAGTTACGAAACAACCATCCACTCTAGCGATGATTGTTTTATAGAAATATCCCTATATAGATTCATACATAAATGACAAGCAAACCTCAAGTTCGCGCTCTTAGTCGTCGATTGAGATTGATCAAGTTTAATACAGATATCTAACCATATTCAGTGGTTTGAAACGTCATATTTTCTAATTCTAAACTCTAACTTGTTCGAACAAAACGGAGAGACAAACATTCATGTCTTTTTAAGCACAATATTTATCGCTATACAACTTCTTATTTAAGAAAACGGAATTAGATACCGTTCAGATGTTTCAATTTGTTCATCAAGTTCAGTAGTATTATCAGGTGGCGATCACTTTAAACCACAATTTCATGAAAAAATATCTTTTATCAAACTAAAGAATTCCGGACAACTTCTTAAAGTTTTAGGACGACACAACTTCATATCTATTTCTGCTTACCCTGCAATAAGCAAATGACACCGTGTTAGTATTCACAATTCCTTTACTGAATATGCTCTGTTACATAAAATGTCTAATAAAGAATTATTTTTCCATAAGAATCGAGTTATTTGAGAATCTATTAAGATGCCTCAAAACTCACTTATTGTACTTATGATAAACTTTTTAAATCAAGGACTAGTCATTCGTCGACCTTCCTCCGATCGGCCACTCACGACTAGCCATTTCCATGTACGCTTTGTTTATTTGTCTGACAACTGTCACATTAGGATTCTCATGCACACAAAAGTAGCTTACTCATAATATATCGATACGCAATCGAAAACTTCTAACATCCAGATAACATTGTGTAGTTTTCATCAGTTTTCAATTCCTTTTTTATTTTTATAAAATGATATTTTGTCGGATTCATTATCAAACAAGATTAATCAGACTTTTAGTAGTGTTTTGGTGCACATGCCTTAAAATAAGCATAAAAAACAGTAATCCGACGACAGTAAAACCAACTTTTCTCAGTCCAGGAGTCAACTTTAAAAAAACTGGTCGGTGAAAAGTTTACTCTGGTCGAGACCTTTAAAAAAAAATGTTGGGTATAGCTCAAGATATGAAGGAGTGATTCCATTTTTCCTGATTGAAAGCTACGCTTTGAGAAAAACGCAAAAAGAAGTTTTAGAAATGGATTTTTAGAGTCAAATCTCAGAAAAAGCATGTTTATATGGTATATTTTCAATATATGTCATTGAACTTTTTTAAAGTGCGTAACAGGTGAATAAGCTAGCGCTATCTATCATATTTAATATAAAAAAATGTTGTATGCAATGCAGTTATATGGAACAATAAGCAGTTTTTCAAAAACTGAAAACCATAAAAATTTCTAGGAAAACAGGGTAATAGGGTGGAAATTCTTTTGCGATAAGTCTTTTGAAACCTAGTCATTTTTCAAAAAACCATACGTATTCTGAAACAGGAAATTTCAGCGCATCTTCCTATACTAAAAATTCAATATTGACTTACTGTCGAGAAAAGCCATTTTCTAAAGGGGGGGGGGAGGGCTTAAACAAGAAATTCAGTTACTCACAATGTATTTACAGTAAGGTTAGTTATGAAGCAATTATATACATAAAAATCTTAACTGATATTTTCCCAAAGAATCTCATGTGATATATTCATACTGTATTTTGCTTTTTTATATGAAAAACACGTTTTCTAATTGTGATATTTTCAACAATATTTGACCACAACTAGCAAATAAAATGACAAAAATTTTAGCCCAATTTGCCTTAATTTACGAGAGTTAACATGATAAACAAGTAGCGTTCATCTGATGGATTTACTGACCCTTTTCTAAAAGATAATTTAGCATGATTTTTATCAAGACATAACTTAGCGATGAAAGTAAGAGACCTAGTGAGGTATAACATGGATGTAATGTACATTTTTACTGTCTTTTGAGGAAAATTTCAAAAGCAGGAATGGTAACAAAGGAAGATTCTAGAAGTAGGAAGCGTTACGTTCTACGAAATCCCAAATAGTCGGTGATACGACAGTTAAGTCCCAACATTTGAGCCCTTCTTTATGTAACTTTGATGAAAAACTGTGATAAATTCCATATACATCGTTCAGTATGATAAAGAGTGAGTAGCAGTTGCCAGGATTTACTTTTTTGAGATTTTTTAATAAATCCTCATACATTTTGAAATAAATCCTGCATAATTCCTGAGAATGAGAGCTTAGTGAGATTGGGGCAAGGGCAAGGATAAAGATGCGATGAAGTACTTATACAGCTAATAAGTCTCAATAAATCTTTAGTTAGGAAATTAATCCTGTATAGAAAATAAACCCAAAAAAATAAATTTCAGTAGTCTATCAGACTGAGAATAAAGTTTGATTAAGAATGAGAGTTAGAATCAAGGTGAGGATGATGGTGAGTGTATAGATGCAACTGATGATGAGTGCTGACACGGCGGAAGGAATGAGACTCAAATGGCGGGGTTCTAATGTCAGGAGCTCATTTGTCGGTGTATCCAAATAGTCACATTCCTGATTATCATTGAACATAGTTTGATTTTGATTATATTATATCTGATAGTTTTCTTAATCGTATAGAAGCTAGGAAACAGAAATCCACCCTTTAATGTTGGTCGGCTTATAGAAATATCCCTATTGGTGATTCATATATAAATAACAATCCTCATTTGAACTCACACTCAAAATGTCAAAATATGATTCTCCAACCACTCATTCTTTTGATAGAAGTAACCTTGTGAGATCGTGAAGATAGCTAAGACATTCATCATTAGATATTGTCTGCCTTCACTACTCAAATAAAGTGCGAAGTATAGGACATAATTTTGTTTAAAACAATATTTCTGGATTATGTACGAAAAATATTAAATTCGATTTATCGTGGATACCTGTTAATTTATTAAAGGATTATCGTGTCGATCAATGCCACTAATCAAAGCAACATTGTTGACTGATCATTCTTTTGCTCAAGCATGCGTCTAAAACGTTATGATGCACTGCTAAGATCATTGCTTTATTTATTAATTAGAAGGCAATGTGAACATCAAAAGTAAATTCTTCTTTTACTTCAGACCTCTCCTTGGAAAATTATTTTTGGCATTAAGATAAGTGAAGCGGGCTGAAATTCTCAGGATATACTGGGGCTGCCATGAAGAGACTGTGATGCAATTGCCAGTCCTATACCATGGTGTATAAATGAGACACTCACCAAACAAGGGTGAAAAATAGCTAATTTGGCATCTAAAATTTCTCTTTCAGTACTCATACAATAGATTCAAAATATTTTTTTTTGTTTGAAAGCGCACCTTGACATGCTCTTTCGAACAAAAAAACTCAAATATTTTTCGATTTTTTTTAAAAATAAGCATAGTTTTCAAGAAGTCAAGGAAAATCATTGAAAATCTTGGTAAAAAAAGGTGTCAAAGAAATTCAATATGAATTCTGAAAGTGCAGAAGGTGAGCTATCCTCCTATGCATTTATCTCAATTTCGAAATTTTAATGAAAACTGACGTTTTTTTTAAAGAGGGGACGCCTTAACAAATTGACTTGAGAAAACGTATTTAATTGGAAAAAAAATTAGTCTATATGGAGAAAAATGTCGAATCTTGACTTACTGATTTGAAATTGCTTTAGAATGGAATTAAGTTAAAATTGATTTAGAGTAAAAGTTAATCGGATTTCATGGAAGTATCAATAAAGACATTGATAAATTAAAGTTTAAAATGAAAATTATATCTGTATAGAATGTGATCAATCAAGGAAACTTTCGATCCATAACATATTTTTTCATGCTTCAATTAAGAGTTTTATGCGTTATTCACAAATATGTTTCATGCAATATCTTTTTTTTTCATCAGTGAGAAAAATATTATGGTATGGTTAATTACGGGTAATCTTATTACAAATTTCCACTGTACTTTAACATACTTTCAATAGATTTATCATACAAGTGTATATTCGTTCATCAATGTTGTTTTAATCTGCTACTCACGGCTAATCGATCTCGCGTTCAGTCTTAATGTACATTACTCAATAGCTTTTTACATGACCGATCACTAAGTATTTTGAATTGTGTTTTACTGTTCATATTAACGAAACCTCATCAGCAGACATCCATATACAGTAAAACTTTCATATGGAAATATCTTTGTATTATGATCTGTGAACGCTTTTTTCGTGTTATCTACGTCAGAAAACTCTCAGAAGTAAATATTCACTTGAACTCACTGCACCTTTTCGATTCCATCAAAGTGATGCCTGTATAAACGAATCGGTTAGATTTTGTTGACCAACATGTCTTAAGCATAGAAAATTTTAGTAAAGAATATACAATGATATACAGAATAAATCGATTAGAAAAATAATCAATAATCGTGCCACTGAAAGTATTGAAGAAGAAATCAAAAGGAAAATCAGTTCAAAAAAATTTGGAACAGATCGAAACATTGAATATATCCACAAAACTTGAATTTGTTTATGTCAAGAAAATGAAATTTACACAAAACGTATCGTACAGTAAATGCAAATCAAACATGGATGGTTTTTAATTTGACAGATAAACAGTTAGATACAATTATACAACTTATTTTTCAAAAAATAACTGACAGAATTTGAGGATTTTAAGAGATGTGTGATGCGGAATATTCATGAATTCTTTCACTTTGGAAATAATCAGCAAAAAGAAACATTAATCGCCTTTCAAAAATGTACATTCTTCGATGGCCCGCCAAACATGTACTCAATAAATGTTATACCATCATGAAAAACAGACGTTCAATTTGAGGTCCTTATCCTCGAGAAAATCGGTTCAAGTTTATTACAGATATCTTGTCGTATTCTCTTATCTGAGATGTTATACTTTCTAATTCTGAACTCTACTTGAGTGAACAAAACGAACAGATAAACATTTATAACTTTTACAATGCAGTATTTATAGATATAGGACTGTTTCTTTTAGAAAACTGAACTAGATGTCGTTCAAATGTTTTGGTTTCCATGAGCAAGTTTAGTAGGCTAACCAGGTCAAGATAAAGTTGAGATCACCCAAAACCGCTGTTATTTAAAAAACAATTTTTCCAGACTTTGTAATTTTAGGCAGCTTCTTAAAATTTTTAGGATGGTACAACTACATATCTATTTCTGCTAACGCTACTATAAACAAATAACACCATGTTAACATTCACAAATCCTTTAATGGATGTGAATAGTTTCTATTACGTCAAATATCTGAAAAAGAATTATTTTCGCTCAAGGATCGAATCAATTGATAATTTCTCAAAAATCATAAGTCTCACTTATTGCAGTTACGATAAACGAAGGAAGTCAATGTCTAGTCATTTCTATATTTAATTTCACTGTGTCATTCGCTATTAGTTCAGCTTCGAAGCGAGCAGATGCATGTCATTTGAATTCCTGTTGAAAAGTTACTGGACGTTTGTTCATATGATTACTAAAAAGAAACTAAAAAAGAAAAACTATTTAGAAATTACTGCAAACCGAGCACATCATATTGCAGCTTATGAAAGATCTTCTTGTATTTGAATGTTATCTTTACGATTGATGTGCACTAAGACTCAACACCAGGACTTGAAGCGACCAGTTCACCTTTTTTTTTACATATTTTTGTGTAAATATTACTGAAAGATCTAAGATGTAGTAATCAACAAGGAGGAGTGCTTATCTGAGAACCAATCTTCTCGAACATGCATTCATCAACTTCGAATACCCTTACATCAGACTTAAAACACTTTTTGTTCGATTCGATTTGGAATTACCAAACGACGAAATGATGGAAATGAATATGAAATTTTCATAAAAAACGAATATTCATCTCGCATCCATATAATGCACACATTATTAAACAAACCATCGGGAAAACTATGTGAAATAGGTTGTAAATATTCCATTGAACAAGGAATCGAATAAAAATGACATTGATTCCATAGTGATATAACTGATGTAATCATCAATATAATATCCTCTTTGAATATAAATGTATGTCGAATATGATCAGCAGATGGCTTTGTTTCTTCATTCATAATAACATGATTGATAACAATATCGAAAACAATTTTTTCTAAATAGGAAATTTGGTTGAGAGATGAATTTTCCAAATATATACAATCAATAAATGAAGTTCGTTGACTAAGACGTAGTGATAATTCAAGTTTTTTCAAATATAACATTCGACGAATAAATAGAACAATTAAACTATCAAATTCACTTGTTGAAAGTTGTACATACAATGAAAAATAATTTAGTTTATCCAAATTTTTCTAAACATAAAAGATATGAATTGATATTGAAACATTCTTTATTGATTTGAAAACAAATAGAAATTAAAAAAAGGGTCTTTTTTTGGCACAATATTTACCATATTATTTAAAAATCTAAAAAAATTGTGTGTAATTTCTATTGGAATACGTCGAAGTAATGATGGATCGTGAACATATTCAGTAAGTTTAACTAAAAATGTATGTAATTGATTAAGACGATCATCAAATAGATGAAAACAATCATCAATATTATGTAATTTAATAAATAAATGAGTCATATTTAATGAAGAACATATCGTTGATAATAAATCATTGTTCACATCCAAATTTATATATTTTAAATTTGATAATAAATTAAATATACGATTATAGATATCAATAAGTAATGTAAACATTGATAAATTTGGAACTTCATAATCAATCATTAAAATCAATTCAGATATTTTATATTGAAAATTAACAATAAATGGAATTTTTTTTATATTTTAGTATAAACAAATCAGATATATTGGCATCAAAAATCTTCGAACCCATATTAACATCAACATTGATTAAACGAATTCGATATAAATTAATAAATTTATTAGTATATAAAATATGGTCCAAGAAACATGTTTCAATTGTGAGATATTCAATATTATTATAGATTCGTGGTAAAATTTCAAAACAAAATCGATCAAATATTTGATTCATTTTTGAATTATCCTTTTCATTCGATAATATACTTGTTAAATCAATAGATTGAATAAATGTTCAACCATATGCAATTTTATCGAATTTTCTAGTACTAACAATTAATCAATATAAAACATCCAAATTAGAAAGTTTTTTTAGAATATTAAGTAAAATTTCGTCAGGTAAATCAAGAATATTAATCAATGAATCATTCATCTTCATTTTTTTTCAAATAGTAAGAAGATATATTCAATATCCATATATGTCCACGGGATTTTTCGATATCCATCAAGTGACCTTGTCCAAGTCCGATGAAACTTTCGGGGTTTGTAAAGGTTTTTTAGTTGCTCATTTTTGTAAAAAATTCTTGAATTCAATCCTATTTTCATTCAGAGACAGGTGAAATACTCTACCAGATTTTTGTTACTTGTGCTTTTTTTTGTTATGATTCCCACCTTATCAGATCAAAAAAGCGAAAAGGTGCTCACAAAATAGTGGGAAGAATAGCAGAAAATTTTTTAAAACGATTTTACAGAAAGTATTCCAATATATTATTAAAGCGAAAAAGCAAAATCGACAAATTCGCTTCCTCGAGCTCAAGAATTGCGAAAGAGTAATATTTTATGTAACCATTCAATCAACGGTAGTGATAAGCTAAGAAGATGAATGATCATTGTCTACTATAATACTATAGAACACCGTTTTCTGTAGAGTATTATTTCTTTGAAAAAACTTTTCGATACATAGAAGTAACAACGTTGTATCTTAGAAAAAGCAGCTTATTATAAAATCTTTTTTCTATTTTAAACAATGAATATCTTTATCTAACAGATGAGGCAGAATAAATAGTGGTCTCTGTATTTTGCCACTATTTTACTTATTTCTCTTTGTTTATAACACAAACTTTTTCTTAAAAGATGTGTCTTCCAATTCTCTACAATCTGGCCTATTTCAATTGGTTCGATTGAGATTCGTTAGTTTATTGACAACAATAAGACAAATTAGTTTAAAAACTACAACTTTCTAACAAGAAATATTCGAAAGGATTATCACATCTGAGAATGGCTATATTATGGAGAAATGTGACATAGTAAGTTTTGTAGAGGAAAGTTTGCTCTACAAAACCCTATAATTGGTTTCTCAGATACACTCGAGTGAATACAGTCAAGAATGTCCTTGCAAATATGTCCTTAACGAAATGTCCTTAGTTTTTGATTCTTGAAAAAAAGTCCTTCGTATAAAATGTCCTCCATATAAAATATTCCTGAGAAATAGTCCTTCGAAAAGAATATCCTTCGTGACAAATATATTCTGCAGAAATGATCCATGAAAAATGTCCTTTCACTAGAAAAAAATTAATATTTGATGAAGATGTTTATGGTGAAATTTAATTTAAAAGTACATTTACAATTTTACTGCATTGATCATTTGGCACAAAAAAAGGAAAGTTCTTCTAATAATTTTTTTACTGTAATTGTGCTGTTGTTAAATCGACTATATAATTCATTGTTTCGATCTTGAGCAATTTTTGTTAGCGATCATTTCGTATAAAAACATATTTCACTATTTATTTGGTTTATCAAACTATGAATGGTATCCACTTCCTTATGAGTTCCATCAATACTTAGACTATAATGCCATCTATGTCGAGGGCTGGCCTAGAACCTCTGCTTTAGTATTTTCACTATAGTTTTGGAATTATTGAAACTATTTTTTCCCTGAAAAGATACTCCAGTTTAATTGGAAAATAATCAACAGCATTTTCGTCCTCATCATCATCAATATATCCTCAATCCAGCTCCATCATTCTCATCGTCAATCGAATATTCTCATATTGAATCTCTCGCCATCACTCTCCATTCTCAATTCAAAAGTGTATGTTTTCGAATCTAATGGAAAAATTTGTTAAAGCAAACAAAAAAAACTAGTTCCTATAGGTTTGGAACTATTATAAATTTGCCAAAAGGAAGTTCACGCCTACTTTTGTCTATATTCAACACATTAAGTATTCATGAGGATGATAAATTAGTTGAAAGGATATTTTTTTTGATGAAGGACATTTTATCTGAGGACCAAACATCAGGAACATTTCGTCAAGGATATTCTTGACTGTTACCTCTTGTAGAGTAAACTTTCCTTTAGAAAACCTACTATGTCATATTTTCGTCATAATACAGCCATCTTAAGATATACTAACCGACTTTTTATGTTTATTTATCAGAATAAATTGTATTTTAAACTTTTTTAGTATTTTGACTATAATATCGTCATTGAGGAATGACGTTCAAAACGTTTTCTTACCATAATGATCAATGGAAAAACCTCTACAGAAGAGCTAACACGAAAGGAAACTTTTTTGAAAAATTTTGGACTTTTTCGGTTGACTTCTCATGAAAATACTGTCAAAAAACTCCTTGTTAGAAAGTGGTAGTTTTTAAATTAATCTGTTTTATTGTTAGTAATAAACTAACGAATCTCAATCGAACCATTTGAAACAGACCAGATCGTAGAGAATTGAAAGACACATGTTTTAATCCTTTACCCTCGGATGTCCACAGGCGTGGACATTAGCAAAATTACTATCATTACAAATAAAATAATTTGATTGAAAGCTTGCTATACAGTGATGATACAATGCCTCATAAGCTCTCGATATATGAAAAAAGAATTCTTTTTCATCGAGTCCTTACGGCGTTCTTTGAAAAAGAGTTATAAGCTATTCGGGCCGTGGAGTCTCTATTCTTCTTCTTGATACGTCAACCAAAGTTTGAAACATTTTTCTATTCTTAAAACTGGTAATTATATATTGTAAGCAGGTGAGTTGTGTGAGATACTTGGAAAAATATATCAGTTTATTACTAGATTAAAAAACTTATATAATTTAGATGTCCACATGCGTGAACATTAGGGGGGAACGACATAAAAATAGCTATTTTCTAGTGAATAGAGATCATTTAAATAATAATAAATAGAAAAGGTTTTTGGGATCTCCTCTAATGATGATATTGATGGAGAAAAGATTTCACGAAAAAAACGGAAAAGAGAGTTTAAATTGGCTGTAGAAAACTCGTTGCGCTTTGATGGAAAAAATCACTTACCACAATTTATTCCTGCCAAAAATGCTAGTAGACGCAAGAACGAAGGTTGTCAGAGATGTCAAGTTAATTTATGCTTAGCATCACAAAACAATTGTTTCAGTGAATATCATACTAATAGCTAAAAATATCAGGCATTCTAATACTAATCTAGTTGCTTCTCTTTTTTCTTACGAATAAAATTTAATATTAGGTGTCACTCATGATCTGCTTATTTTGTTTGCCTCTACAGATGACACAAAATATTATATAAAACTTCACAAAAGATATAAGAAAATATATGGACAAAAATTGATTGATTTCGAATCGCTCCCCTCTGATGTCCACAGGTGTGGACATCCTGTTATTCTAAGGAAGAATGACTTCTTTTTCTTTCCTCTATGCAGTATGTATAGGAGTAAGTAATAGGTTTCTTTTCAGTATTCAACATCTTCCTAGTCCTTCTAAAAGTGTCGCCGAGGGTAAAAGGTTAAGAAAAATTTTGTCTTATAAACAAAGAGAAATAACTGAAATATTAGCAAAATACAGAGACCACCATTTATTCTCCTGCACCCGTTACATAAACGTTTCCGAATTTTCTTAATACTATAAAAAATGTGATCAAGAAGTCAAAAAATAATTGCCAAAAATAAGAATCTCATACATTGCTATACAGTGATATTTTCTTTTAGATTTAATAATGATTTAAATATAAGATTAAAAGAATATGTTTAATAAATGTTCTGTTATCTATCAATATAGATTTATTTAAAATTTTGCAAAAAATCGCGAAAAAACGCGTTCTTAGAAACATTGGTTTTCGCCGGTTTTTTTCGGATCGCAGGAGTCAGATCATTAATGCATCTTTCAAACACTGTCAAAAATCGCGGCTTCCAAGAACGCGTTTTTTAGCGGTATTTCAAAGGTACATTAATGATCTGACTCCTGCGAATCGAAAAAAACGGCGAAAACTACGGTTTCTAAGAACGGGGTTCTTTGCAATTTTCTTTACTGTACTGATGATCTGACACCTATAATCAAACAAAATTGGCTAAAACAGAGGTTTAATAGATCGAATTTTGTAGCAGTTTTTATGAGATTTCTTTTTCCGAGAATTTTTAGTTCTTTTCATTTTCATGGTGTTTTCAAGATAAATCAAAGATATACTATTGTTTTACGAGTAACACTTGCGCGGTACTGTAACTCTTAAAACAATCATATCTTTCATTTATTTTGAAAACACTGAGAAAATGAAAAGAACTGGAATCGTCGACCAGATTGAATTCTAAATCTATTTTAATCAATACTTACTGCTGGATCTATAGTTAGTAATAGTCTAAAAACAAAATAAAATTGTTTATTTAAATTATTACTTACTGCAATTCGATTTTGATATTGCTAAAATAATGAAAAAAATGATGTATTTAAACACTTACTGTTCATTACGTTGTTGATATTGATCTAAAATAAAACGTGGTACAAGAAGTTGCAGTTAACGGCGGTTATTCAGATGATATCGCGTTAACTGTAATTTTCTTCCAAAATTATTTTCGTTATCACGAAAAAAAGTCATCTTCTTCCATTCGTGTCATAGACATTTCAATTTAGCCGACCGGCTCAGCGCGAAAATGTATATAGATGATATATGTCAACTATTCTCTTTCCTTTCTCTCTGTTATCGATTGCCGATGACACCAACATAAAATACATCGAGTGAGGCATAATAACTTAAACATTATGTTGGTGACATCAAGCAGATAGCTGCTGATTTAGAAAAGAAAACAAAGAAATGCAGACGTAACACTGATTTATTCACACCATAAGCCCAAAATAACAGATGTGCTTGGATCCTCGGTTATCATTGAGTACACCGCGGTGCGTGAAACCGATCACAACCGCGATTTTCTTCAAAATCTTTTTTCATGGGTATTTTCTACTATATATTTACGAAATGAATTTCTTTTTATATGGACTAGATTTAATAACAAATTATATTGTAACAACCGAAAATAAAATTAATACGACCGCTATAATAATAACAATTGTTATTATACAGACGTCTAAAATGAAAAAAAACTATTTATCTTTTTCGTCTAAAGAAATAAAAAAAATTCATATACGTCCGCTTAGTTTTTTTTTCTTATTAACTTTAAAGAATGCTACTAACACTATATAAACTCATTCTATTTTTCATTTGTTTCATCTATCAACAACAATTAAGGTAAGATATAAAAGAAATATTTAAATTTACTTTTGAGCAATGAGAAATAGGGTATCAAAAAATGAATAATTTTTATCTATATTCAATAATTGATTCTGTTCCACAATCATTAAATATAGATAAAAATTATTCATTTAATCATACGGATGAGTTTTGTAGTCTTATACTATCTATTTATTTATCAAGATAACAAATTATTCTTTTGTTGGAACAGAAAAGAATAATTTATTATCTTGATAAATAAATTTTGTTTTTCTTTTTTATACTAATCTACCTTAATAATAAGCTTGTTTGGTGGCTATTATCTTTTAACCTAACACAGAGAAATTTCTGTCTTATTGAAATATGATACTTGTCGTGAGGTCTTTTCATACAATATATGTTATTTAACATGTATCGTATTATCTTAACGATGGACACTGTTCCATTCATGTTCTCAATAAGAACAGAATTTCTCTGTACGCGCGCGCATATCCAATATTAAAATACATTTACTTTTTTATCGTTTTATTTTCTTTTTCAAAAAAATAACAAACACACATTATTTCATTACAATTTTTTTTTTTACAATATCAAGGTTTTTTCTATACATTTGAAGATGAGGGTGATTTGATGGTAATGAATGTTCTCCAATATTCACTGCACGTTTATAATACGAAAGTGCTTTCGAGTATTCACCCATGTCAGAATACACCGCACCGATGTTGTTGTAGGACGCAGCCAAATCAGGATGATTTGCAGGAAGTGATTGTTGTTGAATTTTAAGGACTTTTTCAAAATAAGAAAGTGCTTTTGAGTATTCACCCATGTCGGAATACACAGTACCGATGTTGTTGTAGGACATGGCAAAATTAGGATGATTTGCAGGAAGTGATTGTTTTCGAATTTCAAGGGCTTTTTCATAATACGAAAGTGCTTTCGAATATTCCCCCATATTGTCGTACACCAAACCGATGTTGTTGTAGGTTGAAGCCAAATCAGGATGATTTGCAGGAAGTGATTGTTGTTTAATTTTAAGGTCTTTTTCATAATACGAAAGTGCTTTTGAATATTCACCCATGTTGGAACACACCAAACTGATGTTGTTGTAGGTCGAAGCCAAATCAGGATGATTTGCAGGAAGTGATTGTTGTCGAATGTCAAGGGCTTTTTCATAATACGAAAGTGCTTTCGAGTATTCACCCATGTTGAAATACACACTACCGATGTTGTTGTAGGACATAGCCAAATCAGGATGATTTACAGAAAGTGATTGTTTTCGAATTTCTAGGGCTTTTTCATAATACGAAAGTGCTTTCGAGTATTCACCCATTTCGTCATACACACTACCGATGTTGTGGTAGAGATCACCCAAATCAGAATGATTGGAAGGAAGAATCTTTTTATAGATTTTAAGTGATTTTTCGTAGAAAACAATCGCTTCTTGATATTCTCCCTGCTTATCTTTTATCCATACAAGTTCCTTATAAATATCTCCTTTTTCTCTTTCATCAGTTGTCTGTTCAAGAAGAATTTCATAAACTTCTTGAGCCTTTTTCGGTTGACCTATTTTGCGTAGTAATTTACCCAATTGAGCCCATCCTGTTGATCCTTCAGTTTCTTCTCGTATACGATCAGTAAGTATACGACGATCTTCATCATCATCACTGATAACAGACAAATCCACTTGAAAGAGATGAGGATTATCATCCAGTTGCTTAATATCACCAATACGAAATACAGTGTGCATGGAGAAGAGGATTTCATCTTCTGCCGGATAATAGCTGATACCATTGATGGAAGCGAAAGGAGTTGATGGTACTGAAGGATTGATAGTCATGACGAAAAGAATACCCACCATATCAGGATTAGAAAGAGCATTGTAGGCAAAAGGTTGAGAAATTTTACGATATTTGCTGGTGGATAAAAAATTGTTAAAGGACATTAGACCACCTTTGTTGTTCTTCAACTGATCAAAATCTGTCTTGGATAAAGCTTGACCACGATATACATTGAAAGCTGTAGCATTATGATGACCAAATTGCTCTGTGTGTAACTGATCGATCTGTTGATGTAAATCATTGATGAAAAATCCCATTTTAATCATAATATCTCCATCCATGGCTCGAAGACCACGATTGAGCATTGGATATAGAAATGATTCACATGTGTACCACCAAATTGGAGTTTTGGTATTATAATTTTGTTTCAATTGTTTAACATTAATCAATTCTTCTTCATTGTCAACGAAGACATCTTCACAGTAATCAATGAATTCTTTAAAATGTTTTTCTTGAAATCTGATGGATAATAAGATTTCTTTGAAGATTTGCGTATACATAAAAGTTGGATCTAATTGATCCAACTTTGTATTCGATGTATTACCACTTGTGTTCATAATGCTCATGGAAATCAAATTTTGTTCACATTGTTGAGCTGCTTCTTTAAGAGCAGCACAAATTGGGGTAATTTCGGTGAATACACCCCGAATTTTTGACCATTTTTTAGACCATTGTTCGTGGTATTCTTTATTGCCACAAAAGATAAAAATCGAATCTACTTGGGACATATTGTGAATACGAGGTACAATATGTTCACCAAGTGCACCAGATAGAATCATACATACCTTTTCCTTGTCATTAGTTTCCAGAAATTGTATACATTCCTGTCCTTCAGTAAATGTATTGATGCTATTTACTACACGGCGTAGTTGTGCTATGGTGTTTTGACAATCAGCGTTATGTTCTTCGTTAATATTTTTATCTAACCAAATGAGAAGAACATTTTGTACCATTTTGATGTTAATTCGTCGACGTTCAGTTGCATCTTTTTATGTTATTCAAATATTTCATATAAGCGAATAGCTCACAATACATGGGGGTATTACTATTTTTTTAAATATCTTTTTGGCTTTTCATAATTTGAACCTAAATGTTTTTTTTTCAACAGATTCAATGTTTAATACTTTTCAAAATCTTGTATAAACCGATGTTATAAGAGCAAAAGCAAATAGAAACTATTGGAATAAACTTGTTAATATGTCTTTCCAAGTAGCAACGACAATTCTCTAATACTTAGGGTAGTCCAAAAGTAGTGAGGAAGGTACTTCTTTTATTACAGAAAGCCTTAAAAGAATTTTTTTTATGAACAGATAGAGCGTCTTTTACTCTATCTTTTTTATGCTATTTGATCACTATTCAATTAATATCATAATAATTAAATTTCGATAAGAACTATTTTTATTGATCGCTATCTGGTAATATTTAGATCATAATAGGTGTGGTACTTTTGTATTTCATTTTATTACCATCTAATCTGTTGTATCAAAAAAACAAAATATATCATGAGATGCAGCGTGAAAAGCTCTACAATTTACAAAGTATCGCTTATTCTATAGTTACACTTTTTGTTTTCAAAATGGACGAAACTTTATGCTATGAAATTTCGACTTTGCGAAACCGAAATTGTTTTTTTGTAAAAGATGCGTTCCGTTTTTCTTAGCTCATCTTTTTGTTACTTAATGTGTTTTATTTTTAAAAAAACAAAATACACTGCAAGATGCAATGTGAAAGGCTCTACAATTTATAAAAAACAGTCATGAAAATATGAGATAGAAAAAAAACCGAATTCGTGTTTTACCAGAAAAAGTTTCGTTTTCGAAATGTTCAAATTTGACAGCTCAAGGCTCTTCCATTTTGAAAATAAAAGTGCAATTATGAAATAAGTGATACTTTATAAATTGTAGAGCTTTTCACGCTACATCTCATGATATACTTTGTTTTTTTGATACAACAGATTAGAGGGTAATAAAATGAAATAAAAAGTGTCGCATTTTTTATGCCCACACTCATGATCTAAATGCTACCAGATAGCGATCAATAAAAATAGTTCTTATCGCAATTTAATCATTACGATATTAGTTGAATAGTGATCAAACAGCATAAAAGGATAGAGAAAAAGACGCTCTATCTGTTCATAAAAAAAGAAATTCTTTTAAGGCTTTCTGTAAGTAAAAAGAAGCATCTTTCTCACTACTTTTGGACTGCCTTAAGTATTTATTTGTCATTTTGTAGAGCTTTTGAAATTTTATGTTTTTAGAATGAAAAAAAAATTTTTTTACGATGAAGTCTTGTAGCATCACAATCAGCATTTTGTGTTTCTTTTTTAATTTTCAAAAACAATATATTATACTATCTTATTTTTTCATATTGATGGTATGTTATGTAACTCAGTCAAAAATTATATTCTAGTGGGAAATTTTGTTCTTCATTTAAAAGTCTCTAATTATACTACGGAATACTATGAAAACTCGATTGAATAAATATCGTTTGTGTTTAAGTAAAAATGTTTAAGTATACTAAATTCAAAGTGATGTTTAGAAACTTGATACTAAGACAACAGTTTCAGTTCATATATTTTCTCTTGTGTTTTATCGGATGATGTCCAGATGACTAAACGAAACTTGATGTTTGGAAAATTGATTATGTTACGTTTTTTCAAGATTATTCAAATAGTTTTACTAAATTTTTCTTTCTATGACATGAATTTCTATACGGTGTAGAAAAAAATGTAAAAGATATTTGAAAAAATTCTATAACAAGCTTTTATTCTCAGCGATGCGTTAAATAAATTTGATGAAGTGATAAAGGAATAATACTTTTGAAACAGTTGATATTTGTTCTGTTTGTTTTACATCATTAGTTTTGCCAGTGGACGTTGATTTTTGATTGCCCATAATTTTGATGTGAGAATATTTTTAAATTTGAAATAGCTGAAAAAAATACTAGTGAAAATATGATTTAAAGTGTGATTTTTTATAGGGCATCTACTTCTTTGCTAGGATTTTTTATTTATTTCTCTCTGTCTCTTTTTTCGAATTATGTTTTTTTTGTTTTATTATTGTAGGATATCAGAGATCCGTTATGCTTCCTTCGTTTAGTTCATTTCTATTTCGAATGATGAGAGAGAAAGAAAACGAGACAGAAAAAGAAGATCAGAATACGAAAGACGAATAAAATGAATACAGACAGTAACAGCTAAAATGATAAGAAGATATGTGAACAACATAGTTGTGTCATATCTCCCCATCAAGCAAAAAATGTATGTCCACGCACATTCGATGATATGAGCAAAAGAAATAAAAATAAAATTGAAAGAGGGCAGAAAAGATTAGAGAAGAACGAAAACACATTCACTGAAAAAAATGAGATAAAAGAATAGCGTGCATGGTTAAAGACGAGAAGACGAATATGAGTATAGTCTCATGATAAGAAGATAAAAACAGAAGAAAAATATTAATTGACGAAATTTCCATTTAGGAAAAGAAAACAAAGTTGAATGACGATATATTCATCTGTGGACGGGAAACTTTGATTAAACTATTTGATTGTGAGAGTAATATTGAAATACATGATTATATGAATAATTCAATTCTTTACTAAGAATATCAAATACAATAGCTTCACAATAGGGTTTAACGTGAAATTGTAGAACTGAAAGATCTGGATGAACACCATAAACAGTGAAGTTATGCGAAGATGTTTTAATTTTATTGAACAAATCTAGAAAAAAATGATTGAATTTACATCCTCGAATAGTTGTTGTTGATGAGTTTACTTCACGATAATATAGTTTTTTATGTTTAATCCAATTATAAACAACACGAGCTTTATTAAGAATTGGACGTTGGCGTGAATTACATTTATCAAACGAAAAATATTGAACATCCTGAGGGTGAGGGTGAGGATGAGAGTGTGACGGTGGGTGATGGTGTGGAGGTGAGGGTGGATGAGGGTGGGTGAAAGTCTTGAGTAATGTCAATAATCATGCAAGAACTTTTATAGTTTTGCAAATCTTTTTAAATTTTCTGTTATCTTTCGAACTTTGATCTTTCACAGTCTTTGAATTCTTTCAAAGTCCCTCTATATTTCATAAAACCTCATGATGTTGAGCAAAGTCTTTGAGAAACTTTAGAGGTCATGAAATCTACTGTCGTCTCCTGGATAGAATACAAAATAAAAATTTGATATCTGTGCCATAGTATAAAAAAAGAAAATGATTTTTTCAATTTGATTTAATGAGACTGAAGATCTAATATGCAAAGTCAGTCATATGTAAAGATCATTATCTCTAACAGAATGGATAAAAGATCAAGAATTGATGTTCCTAATAGAACTATCAAAAGAAAAGGTATTATATAATTTTTAATATGCTAATAATAAACTTGCCAATTATAAACGAATTAATTACAAAAAATAAATTTTCTCTTCAGCTGATACAAAGGAAAGAATATTTCAGGATTGACTAGAAAAAAATGTTACTACTCTAGACTATAATTCATGTGCGTTAAAATTATTTAACAGCCGCACACCTACACAAATATACATCCATATATTACGAGATAGTACAAGTTGATCAACTTTAGTAAGATACTCATTGAGACAATGATTAGAGATTTTTTCTTTCATCGATTTGATTCTATACTTAAGATAAAAAGCTACAGATACATAATTTGAAATCTAAACTAGATACTAAAAAACGATCCTAATGATAGCATCAATATTTTTTAATAAATCACATTCGAAATAAAAACTGAATGAACATTAATCTCCTTCTGATAAATTAATTCAATGAATAACAGAAATCATTATGAGATAAGAGAAACATAGACTTCCTTAGACGCTATTTAAGAAAAAACAACTGAAAAATTCTTGATCATACGTTAAACGATCTACTCTTTCTATAAAACCTTACAATAGCCTATGTTTTCATAAACAAACATCACTTTTCTATAAATTTCAGAATAATAAACGTTTTTCATGAAAGGGGTAACATAATCAATCCTTGCTCGTAGAAACAAAAACTTTTTTCCCTTGAATTTTGCGATATTAAGCCTCTTTTATGTTTATATACTTTTGCTACCATAAACTCTTCAGGGATTTAGGATATTTTCATAAACCAATGAAGAGTTTATGAAAATTTGCACATAGGATAAGAATTTAATAGTCTACTCTTTCTTTTTTACAGCATGGATTGAAATCTTTATTATCTAGTTAAAAAAGAAAGTTTTATTTCGAATTCTTTTAATGAACAATTATTAATAACAAACTCTGAATAATAAATTCGTCTTCTTCTAAATAGCACTTTGTAAAGGTCAATTTTGTATACAGCATAAAAATTTTATGCGACCGTTAAGATCTAAAGACATCAACAAATCATTCACTCTACTCATTTTAATTTTCCTCGTCTTTAATCAAACGAAAACGATGAAATTAAGAAATCGACTGTTAATGCACTACTTGAAGCTACACCTTCTTTATCAGTGTCATTATTATCATTAATGTACAATATTTCAAAGTGTAAGAATGAAAATAAGAGAGTTTACGCAATATATAAAATTTTTTTATCATCTAGTTTGTCATTTATGGAATTACAAACTTTTAAATTAATGGATTATCTTGAAGTACGTAGGTAAGATATTATTCTTCATCTTTGATGAAATAATCATCATTTAGACTGCGTATAACATTTTTTTTCATAAATAGTACAATAGTCAATGAATGATATATTATAAATTGTCAATTTTTGTTGGTTGAAATCAAAAACTGAATCTCAAATGTACATATTAATTAAGAATTTTTGATCTGTCTATTTCGTAGATAATTATTCAATCGAAAACCAAATTCAATACTTAAAAATGATCATCACATATATAATTAAGAACGAACAAGTAATGAGATTGATCAAGATTTCATTTCTTTTAATCCTTGTTTTTTTCTTGTCTACATGTCAGCCATTACTTTCATCGATACACTGAAAAGAATAAATTTGATTTATCGAGGTAGCAAAAATACTTTCTCTTTAAATGATGCAGAAGCTCACTATAAAGAGTGACATACTATCTATGCTGTTAACGTAAATTGCAAGGAACTAAAGAAAAAGAATGATCAATTTAATTGAACTTCTTGTGAGAGTTTTTTCTTTTCTGTTGCTACCGAAAAACAAAGTTTTTGTTTATATAAACAAAAAAAAGGAAAGATCGAATATTTAACAAATAATTATTGATCATACATTTCAGATTAAAGATCCTCGTAAATCAATAAAACAAAAAGAATATAAGGTTGAGAGTGTCCTAATCTACCATAAATAATTCGTAACACCTTGCCATACTTTATGACATTTACAAATCAACAAAAATTAATTTATCAAACGAATTTTATTTTTGTTTAACTTATTAATTTTAGTAATCGACGTTGGAATTAAAAATTAAAGTCACATTTCTCCATTAAATTAATATTGAGTAATTGTTTTATTTCAAATTCATTTTTTGTTCATAATTGAATTTCCATACAAAAACAAATAAATTTAAAATTATCAGATAATTGACAGAAGTTGTATATGTGTATAAGAGCAAAATAAAATAGTAGCATTAATACTTTATCTGAGGAAGATTTCACAGTTATTTCTGAAGAATGAGACAAATCAATTACCATTTGATGATATAGTAATATTAAATGAAGTTGCACCAATATTTAGTGTCAAAAAGGTTAGAATAAATTATGGTAGTTCTCCACCAAGGTAAAAACGAATTCTTGAATTATTACGGCGAACTGATAAGTTCCAAAGATTAAAACTTCGATAAAAAATAATGCATAACATCTAATTATTATCAAATGTTTATAAGATTTATATAATTGTTCGTCTTGTATTTATAAAATCGATTATGATAAATCACTAATTACTAAGATTATAAAGATCTTTCGTGAAGTTTAAATAAGTTAATATCAATATTTATTTATTTTAAACACGTT
>JAJEKB010018728.1:0-11200 GCA_022393335.1 Macrotrachela quadricornifera
TTTATGATAAAACGTTTAGAGTTGAGGATTAGAGTATATATTAAAATGTTTATAGTTTTGCCCTTTAGTTTATCAGAAAATCTTTATGGCATAGAATCCGAATTCATAATAAAATCTTCATAATTTAGAGCTTGAGTGTATGATAAAAATTTTATGGTATAGTACCTGAGTTTATAATAATATTTGTATAGAATTGAACTTGAGTATATAAAGATACAGGGTATGTCAAAATTATAGACCTCCCTTTGTCATTGATTTTTCTCTATGAAAACGAATAGCTGGATCAAATGTAAACAGTGATTTCGATAGCTCTCGACGTTCTCTGTCGATTGCAGTATATTGCAGACTTTCAAAGATGACTTCACCATGTAATTTTCTTGAAAATGCGTAAGATCCCATTTTTGACGTCTAAAAAGATTTGTCAGACATCATTTCGAATGCAGCCATCTGATAGAACTGAAATTTCTGAGCAAAATGAATGGTTGCACGGCTCTCCACGACTTTCCAGTGAGAAGTTATAAGTATAACAAAAGTCGGAAAAAACGTGTTTTTAACCGATTTTTCACAATTTCTGATGATTTTTCGGATTTTTTCGACTTTTGTTATACTTATAACTTCTCACTGGAAAGTCGTGGAGAGCCGTGCAACCATTCATTTTGCTCAGAAATTTCAGTTCTATCAGATGGCTGCATTCGAAATGATGTCTGACAAATCTTTTTAGACGTCAAAAATGGGATCTTACGCATTTTCAAGAAAATTACATGGTGAAGTCATCTTTGAAAGTCTGCAATATACTGCAATCGACAGAGAACGTCGAGAGCTATCGAAATCACTGTTTACATTTGATCCAGCTATTCGTTTTCATAGAGAAAAATCAATGACAAAGGGATGTCTATAATTTTGGCATATCCTGTACATCCGTAGCGTAGTACTTGAATATATATTTATATATATATATATATATATATATATAGATGCATTCATAGTATAGAACTTTAGTGTATAGTAATATCATAGTAGAATATGTGTTCAATATTGATAGAGAACGTGATAGTATAGAGTTGGAAGTTCTATTAATTGCTGCATAGTGGAGGATTTGAGGATATATAGTTATGTTGATAATTGGGAGTTTCAGAACATTTAAATATCTTCATAGTGTACGATTTGACGATCTATACATATCTGTTGGTATAGAACGTCAGAGTTCAAATATGTCTTCATTCGAATAGCTTGAGTACATATTCATGTCTTTCATAATATAGGAGTTGACGATCGGTAAATAGCTTCATAGTACATGACTTAAGTTTATAATAATTTTTGATATTGAAGCACTTGAGTATATATGAATACCTTGATACTATAGGTTTGCGTATATATAGATATATTTATAATATACGGCTTTGGTCGATATTAATAGGTTTAGAATGTAGAACTTCAGTATATATAGATTTTTTTATTATAGGACTTGGTGATTTTTAGACAGATTTATAGTATGGTGGTTGAGGACCTAGAAAGCGCTTTACTGTACAGTACTTGATGATCTACAGATACCTTCATTCTGTAGGATTCAGTATATATGAAGAGCTTTATAGTATAGCACTTGACAATGTACAGATGCCTTCATGATACAGGAGTTGAGGATATATCGATGTGTTCATAGTTTAGGACTTGAGTAGATATGGATATGTTCATAGTATACAGCTTGAGTATATATAATTTTCTTTACAGTATAGGCCTTTTATAGCTATAGAGAGGTTTATACCATCGTACTTGAGGATCTCTATGTACCTTTATAGTGTAGAAACCGGGTATATAAATAGATACACATTCATAGTATCAGACGTCAGGTCATATAGATATCATCGGAGTCTATGATCTACATAGATGTGGAGTTCGCATAATTTATGGTGATTTAGATTTCAAAATATTTTGAAATCTAATTTTGTTTTTCACGGATTGATTGATGTAATGGATTGATGGTAAGTGACCTATTTTTAACAAGCGGGTTGCTATTTTTTTATTTAGGTTTTCCATCATAGAGAATTTGTCGTCAATATTTTCGTGGAATGATGAAGTGTTGGTATTTTATGTATGGACTGGCGTCAGTATTCAAGTATCGTGCTGGCCGTCGGTATTCAACTGGTTGCATTTGAGGTAGGGTTTATTTAATTTCATACAGATTGAATGCTTTTGTCAGATTTGTTTTCCTTGAACCTTTATCAGTTTTTTTTGAGTGTATAGTAAGTTAAGAAATCAATTCAATGGTAAGTTTTATATTAGGGATGTTACTTTATTTTTATGTTTCTTTATATTAAAGAATAAAGATAATCTTTATTTAAAAACTAAAGTTAAAGAAATAACGAAATCTTTATTATTTTATAAAATAAAGGTAAAGTGAATCTTTACTTTTATTTATAAAGTAAAGATAAAGTAGCATCCCTATTTTATATTATAAAATAAATTCATATTTTTATCTATTTAGGTATACACTCGTACTCTATATAAAAGTAAGTTTTATCTAAAAGATAATTGAATTTATTTGTCTATTTAGGTGTATCCCAATAATCCAGTTGAAGTTAGATTCAATTCGATTATATAAATCAAGTACTTTTCATTCTGATATTTATCAATAACCAATTAAATGGTAGGTTTTTTACTATTATAAGAAAAACTAATGTTTTTATCTAATTAGGTATTTGTGAATAATCAATTCAATGGCAAATACAATTTTATAATATGAATTAATTAATTAGTCAGTTGGGGATTATATGAACATCAAACACCAACTGTGTATTACTGCATCGATGGATGAAGGTATGTGTGTTTTTAGTCTACTCGCGCCAGGTCTAAGAAAATATGATAACAATAAAGTTTAAGAGTTACTCAATAGAAAGAATACAAAAAGAACAGATTAGGTCTAGAGGCTCAAAATCGATTAAAATCATATAATTTTAGTCAATAATTTAAGCAGCAATAATCATAGCAAAATTATATGTTAATAAATTATTTCAATTTTTATCATTATAAGCTGGTTTTCGAATTATTATGTATTGATTATAATCATAATAATTGAAATAATCCATTAAAATTTCATTTGGCTATGATTATTAGCGCTTAAAGCAAAAATCTTAAATGGGGTACAAAATACGTACCCTAGAGGTACAGATTTTTGTGGGGTACAAACTGTCGAAATGGGGTACTGTACCCCAAAATGGTATACTTGGTAAACCTGCATGTGTACTATCCCACAATTTCGATCGGTTTTATATATAAAAAGACAGAAAGACAAGAATAAGGGAGAAAACCCCAGAAATTTTCTCCTATTCTCGCACGTACTATGTATAATATGACAGAGAACGAAGAATTAATTCAGGAAATTTCTAGTTGCTCGCAGAAAATGATTCATTACTTGGTGATACGTAGAAGAGAACGATAAATAATTTGTACAAGATAGTGAAGTGGTCATTAAGTGCATTTATTAGAAGTTAACTGCCCATGAAAATGAATATCTCGCAAAAATTTTCTAAAGAAACTGAATCGTGCCCAATGTGTTAATAGAAGTAAAATTACATAAATTCGCAAAAAGAATCATAATACAATATCAATACTCACATGAGTAATACTTTAATGAAAATCAATCTTTTGACAAAGCGTATTTTGCTTGCTTTATTCTATTTTTATTTCTCCTTTTCCCAATGAGCAGCGGGGTTTTTCGAACACTTCACATCATAATAAGACCATTTGTATCCACATAGTAATATTCTTTTATGTCACATTTACAAAAACAAAAAATGGATAGTAACACTTGTGACTAATCTAAAATCCGAGCAAAGCTAATTCAATCTTTAGATTGTTCGTATGTTTACTAATCCATAGACTAGAGGAGACCGAATCATCTAGTTTATTCTTTATAAGCATAACCATTCACTCACATGATGTTTATCTTTATCTTTTCGTTCCCTTTCTACTGATCCACTTTCCTCTGTTTACTAGACATATTTGTACATGGAAAAATTCCGGGTTCTTTTGCCTTTTCTCTAGTTAATTACTTTTGTTACTGGACCTTTTTGTCTGACTTTAACTGTTAAAAAAAATCTGAGCCCTTATGTCTTATATTTTATCCAATTAAACACATTGGGCTCTGTTGCCTGATTTTACCGAGCTCTTTTCCAATGTGTCCATTTATATTCATTCTGTTGCCAATATATAACTCAATAGAAATGAACCTTTTTCTTAGAAAATAACGCGAAATTATCTTTCTTTAAAGGCAGAGCTATTTCCCACATATGTCAAATGTAGATGTTTTACAGCATTTATAGAAATGAATGAATGATTGTAAAATGTAAGCTTAAAAGGTATGCAATAGCTGATGACATATAAGTTGCATAAAAATACGGTTTACACAGAAAAAAACAATATCCAACAATTCAATCCATGATAGCTCAACATTCAATCGAATCTGTTGGTCAAATTGTGTTTAGATTATCACAGAAAGATATAAAACTTAGTAAAAACACACTAAGAAGATTTAAAGAGGCTAGTGCACATTTAATGAAACTGACTTTGAAATCGTTGCTACTAAGTAACGATATTTTAAAAAAGACTCCAACAGGATATAAAACTCAAAGACTGTAACCCAAGTGAAAATGTCTGGATATTAATGGAGCTCAGAATAAACAAAGAACCGTAGATATTGATCCATAAATTCATCAAAGAAATAAAAAAAAATGGAGAAACTTAGCTAATGAATTTACTGAAAAATAGGCGATTTTGTGCAAAATAGAGTAGCATTGTTAATTGAAAGAAAAGTTGATTATATTAATTATTAGGATGATGTACATATAATGTAGATTTTGTAAATAAAATATAATAAAACAATTCCTTTGTCTTCCTTGTTTTTTTGATCGCGTCCATTTATGGCAGATACCATATATATACTTGGGGCATACCAAAAGTAGTAGCAGTAACACTCTAATACCATATAATCGGTTTAAAGAAACTTTCTTTTTATACTATTTGATAGAGAAAAAACGGTTCTATCTTTCTATGTTATTTGATCATACTTCCATGAATATTATAATAATAAATTTTCGACGAAATCTGTTTTATTATGATATGTGCTCGTTGTATTAATATTAATTTTCAAAACACGAATGAATATTTTTTTTTGAATAACATTTGATAGAAATAAGATATAGAGCTACAGTTTTTGTTATTGAAAACAAGAGCTGAAGACGCATCAAATTATATATTCCAGAGTTTTCTGATCTGTTTCTTGTAAGTTTTTCAATTGTCCTTTCTTTAAGGTCAACCTATTTGGTAAGTTGTTGACAATGAATTTTCAGTTATCAAGTATAAATTCAGATCATTAATCGACGATTCACAAAATGTAAAAGGTCCAGATAAATAATATGTGTTTCACCAGAGTCTTTTATATGATTTTCTAGCGAAATACGTAAAAAAAATCCCTATTCTTTGTTTTTTTAGTATATTCATAAAAAAATTTCCCCACAATTAGAAAATTGAATGAAAAACTTTAAATCACACTAGAAAAACATGTAATATATGATTTAGTACATACTCATCTGCTCTTTCCAATGGTGAAAATCGCAGCTCTCCATCTTGTTTCTGTCAAAATTTATCCAAAAAATACAGATCAGTATTCATATAACCGGCACGTATGCAAACGAAACAGATATTATCGAAAATTTTTTTGTATGATATTACTGGAAGTATCATCAAATAGCATAGAAAGATAGAGCTTTTTTATTCTCTATCAGACAATACAAAAAGAAAATTTCTTTAATCTTACTATATGGTATTAAAGTGTCACTGCCATTATTTGGTATGCCTTTAGTACTTTTTGATGGATGTTTTTATTATAGTGACCTGCTTTTTTGTTCGTGCGACCATAGAACTATTTGAAAAAAACTAATGAATTGCACAGGTCTCGGGCTGCTGTACAGCTTTTGTTGCAGGAAGATGATCGAAATTTTGCTCAAGAAAGGATTTACAACATTCACACTAAGGATGTTACCTTTTCGAAAGGAATGTGCTGCTGTCATCCTTCTAGATCTTATAACTTTCTTCATGAACAAAATTTCGATCACCTTTATGGAACAAAAGTTGTAGAGCAGATTGAGATATGCACGATTCATTAGTTTTTTTTTATGATTTCATGACTGCACAAACAAAAAATCAATTACTACTAGAAAAACATTCATTGAAAAGTAGATCTGACATTCATAATCACTATTTTCATATTTAGTTTTTACAGTTGTTTGTATGTCTTTGTTTACGTTTTTTTTCAAAATATATTTAAAATAGTTTTTAGACCCAGTCATGTATGATTTTGTACAAAATTTCAAGTGTTATCTTTTGATAAAAAAAGATGTTTCAATCAAGCGAAAGATAGAGAAGAAATTTTAAAAATACCGAGAGTAGAATCATGTATGGCTCACCTGTTGGTAAAAAAATTGAATATCGATTGAAAAGTGAAGTCTCATACAGAAAGAATTGATAGAGGCTGAAGAATTTTTATGATCAAGACTTATTAAACAGATGAAAAGTAAATAAAATTATTCGAAGCATTGTCTATATAATGTTTCCTTTTGTTCTTCAACTGGTAAGTGTGAGTGACTAGTGAAATTCGGTCTTCCATCCTTAACATTGATATGAAAAATTGAAAAAAATATTTACATCTCACATCATTCAACTCAACAACATTAATGCATATAACAATAACGGCATTGATTATGCTGACTTATTCGACAGTAAATAAATGATTTCAATGAGTACAGTCGTTAAGACTTGTTGCTTCAATTTAGTGTACTATGGATCAAATGATTATACGGAAAAGTGATCATTAATTTGAATTTTAAAATAGAAATATCTCCATGATGTATTTACACCAAGGTTGCATATTATATTCGAAGAAAAAAAGAAGTTTTGAAAAATTTTCTTCGTCATTCTGGAAGAGAACACAATTATTGTGACAGTACCAAACAATAAAGTGTCCGAAAGAAATACATTACTATACAATAACCTCCATGTTTGATCAACAGATTCCATAGCAACAGCAAGAAAAATCACGATTGCTCTCTTCATGCAATACTATAAATTTAGACTGCATTGCGCATACAATCATTAAATCGTCGCTTCAACAAAATGGTCGATTCAACAATTACATCGCACTCCATCCATTTCTGTCCTTACGCTCAATTGATACCAAATGTCTCTACAAAACATTGGACAATTTTTGAAGTCACTTCTGCTTCATTAAAATGTCGCTTACAATTATCATTAATATATATGTACTTCTGTTTGCTAACAATATGTTCCATGTTGCATTTCAGTTAACAGAATCTTCGCAGAATCTGCATACTATTTGTCAAAACTATGTTTGAGGAAATCCAAATGTGTTTGACTAAAATCTTTTATTTTTAATTTCGTGCTGTGTTAAAATCTTCAGTACTGACATCCAGGAATAGACAAGAAAGAAATTTCTCATTTTTACAAACTTTAAGAAAATGATTGCAGTATGTGAAAGAGGATAGAGTGATCAATAAATCAGTATGTGGTAGAGATCCAAACAGGCCATGAAGTCTGCCTGTCTATGACAGGCATAGGTCATGATTTTCAAGCCTGTCAAAGGCCAGACAGGCCAGGCTGCTCAGAACAGACAGGTCGTCTATTTGTCAATTTTTTTTTAAAATTTCTCATAGAAGACTTCGTTTTTCGAATAGAAAATGTAAGCATCAAAATATACTATGTTCAGACTTCTTTTTGGAAGATAATAAATGTTTTTTTATAGATATTCTGACGGAATACTGTCATTACTCATAATAGATTGTGACTGTGTTATGCTTTATCTGGTTATTTATTTAATTTACTTGTTCATTCTTTCAATTACTCTTCTCACGGTTTAATTGAGTATTTTTTAAAATCTTATATGAAACTCTTTTTCAAAACGTATTGTTTCTGATTCATATTTTCGTCTCCATAATACGGTAACATGCAATAGACTTTTATCAAGTGACTGATCTGCTCGTACAAAAAATTTTTAAATTAGAAAACTCTCCCTAAGTATTATCTATTTAAAAATGGAAGGTAGATGAATATTTTTGGAATAACTTTTGACAAGAACAAGATAGAGATCTGCGTTTTTCATCAGTTAAAAAAGAGCGATGAAACATCATCGAATCATATATGTCAGATTTATCTGACGATTATTTGGACGACCAAAAGTCGAGTTTTGTAAAGGATTGAAGCATTTTCGAGGTGTGAGAAAGGAGTCTTTATTTGAAAGAAGCCGATCTTTTTAAGAAAAATCGACTGGAAGCACACAATAAAGTGCTCATAACTCATGATCAGCTAAAAGTAATAACGTCAGGTTTTCATAACTGGCAGCTCTCTAGTTTACGATCCAAGTTAGAGTCCGGCGGGACTGTCCCGATCCCTAAATTTTTCCCGAACCCGCAACCCGAACCCGATCCCGACGGGATCAAAATCCCGAAATTTTCCCGATTTTACGGGATCGGGACGGGTATCCCTGTTAAAAACGGGATCGGGACGGGTATCCCTGTTAAAAACGGGATCGGGACTATGAATCCCGAAGAGATACTTGAATTAGATTTTCAGTCTGAATGATTCGTATTCACAGAAAATGGTAACGGCATTGAAAATCCCGAAAAAATATTTTGTCGGGATCGGGATCGGGACGGGTTTCTGTCAAATCAGATGCGGTCGGGATCGGGATGAGAAAAACCCGGTCCCGCCGGACTCTAATCCAAGTGTACTTATGACACCTGAACTCAAAAATTTCTACATAGCGCAATATTTTGCTTTTCCAAAACTTGTCGAAAATTCCTAACAAAACTCGTCAGGAAAACCTGGCATACATTATTTGATGAAAATTTCATCACCTCTTTTTACTGATGAAAACTGCAAATTTCCATTTTGTTTCTCTCAAAATGTGTTTCGAAAATATTTACCCCCTTTTTATCGTACAATGAAAATTAGATAATCATATTTTCTCTTTTTTCTTGATTGGAAGGTGACATCCGACATAAAATCAGTAGTTATTTCGCTTAATTACGTTATTTTGACGGACACAAGATTCTTGTCTTTTAATAAATATAGCTCTCTATCTCTACTGAGATGGAATCATAAACTATTATTATGTAGAACTATTACGCAGGCCAGGCCAATGAAAACGAACGGCAATCACAGGCAGGCTGAGTAGATTGATAGCCTGTGATAGGCAGACCAGGCCTATATAAAGTGGGCTTGTTTGAACCGCTGGTATATGATCGTAAATCATCTTCTTATTCAATCACAAACACCATAACTTTCTTCTCAATACAGCCATTTACGATTTGGACAGCTTTACTAAAAGCTTATGGGGAAAAAATTGAATATTGTATTTGTATGCTACGTGTCAATATTTGGTTTTAGTTTCATCTTGTTGTATATCCAAGAACTACAATTTAAATATATAATATGAAAAAATAAATGTTCATTTCAAAATTTCGTCAAATTTTCATCAATATATACCTTAGATTTCTAACAGAAGTTCCTTAAAGTTTTGTTTGCTAGCCCGTTATAGAAAGTTGGAAGCCTTTGAATACAGGAAAGAGAATGTAGACCGAATTGCTTGTTATTCTGGTTGTTTATTTGTTCATCAGAACACATGAGAAATCTTTCATAATACTTCGCTTCTTGAGTGACTTGATCACGGAAATGTGGACCCAGACCACGTGACACAACATAAGATATTGTGCTATGCTGCATGAAGAACTTCTCAACGATTGTCAAGTTTGGAAACATTGTATGAAACAATTCATCAACTTCGATACTAATCGTGTAACGAAATCCATGTTGAGCTGTCTTCGATAACCAGAGTGTTTTGGCTTTAGTAGCCTAGTCATCGAAATGACAATGTATTGACACTGGACATAAGTATATTGATATTCATGCAAGTGAATCTTTGCTTAGGAACTATTGTAGTATTATGACTTTCTGATGAAATGTTGCATCTAAGAATGCATTGGTACCAGTATTGGAGATTTCAGTTCCTAAAACTCGTAATACTGGAGATCCCAAATATTGTGCACGACGAATGTTACGCACGAAGAGATACGCACGGAAAATTGCGCGCGAGATAATAAAAAAAAAGTCCCAATTGATACTCCGAAAGATTATAAAAACTCAAGCAGTTCAGAAATTGAAATAAAGAAGTTTTAAGTAGTTTAATTGAAATAGCATTGAGAAGCCACAAGACCAGGGTTACTAAGTCTTCCGAAAAAATTCTGGATTTTGCAAGTTTTTCTGGATTTTTCAGATTTCAGATATATTTTATTTCAAATATATTTCGCTTATTTCTTAACATCCAAAATAAATCATTATCAAGTGGGTAGAAGTTTAATATTTTATGCTATTGGTTTATCTAACAGACCAATGATTTTTCTTATTTTTGTATGATAATAACAGAATGATAATTCGTATTTTGAATTTATCTTCTCTTACATTTTCATAATGTCTGATCAAAAAGAGGAAACAGAGATTTTCGTAGAAAATGAACTGTCACCAAACGCACAATCAGCATCAAGTGAAACTAAAATAAAACAAAAAGATAAACAAGAGAAAAAGAAAGGAGTATTTAAATCCGAATGGCTAAATGAATTTAAATTTCTGAAAGCATATAAACCGGATAAAAGTGAAGCAACATGCACGGCATGTAATAGTAATTTTAATGTTTATTATAGTGGGAAAAATGGTGTGATTCAACATTCAAAGACTACACAACATTAGAAAAATATGTTAACATTCAGCATCGATCGTCACATAATTACCGCAACTATTAAATCAACTCGTGAAAAAGATGAGATAGCTGCTGCTGAAGCAACATTAATATATCATGGTGTTCGACATAGAATTTCATATTTAGCTCAAAAGTGTACAACTGATGTTTTAAAAGTTTTATTTGCTTCATCATCTATTACTAAATCTTTATCCTGTGAAAAAGCGAAAGCTCCTGCGACAGCAGTAAATGTTTTAACATCTTATTTTGCAAATATTGTTTTGAAAGAAATCAAATTTGCTTTTTATTATTCTCTTGCATATGGTGCTAGTACAGTGAGAACCCAAAAAAGCATGGACATTTTTATTTTTACACATAAACGACTGCTAAGAATATTTT
>JAJEKB010018729.1:0-12182 GCA_022393335.1 Macrotrachela quadricornifera
AAGGCCTACTTATGGCGAAAAGATGAGCTCTAAAACGCTTGAACACCTAAATATGTTCCCTCGTTAGTAATAATTCAATGATTTAAAGTAAAATCACAAATATATTACATGATCTACAAATTTCGACGACTAGTAGTCGTTATAGTAGATATCTTTTATGACAGTGGTGAGTCCAAGCTAACCATAATCGCGATTTCAATCTTGCTTAAGAGTCTTATCAGATGGTATTTAAGAATTTTGTTTGGATAGATCGAAAGCATCATACGACGCGTTTTCGACTATTGATTAAGTAGTCATCATTATCTATGTTCTGAATCTTTGACTAGTACAAGCAACGCAGTATAACTGCTGCTGACCTTCTACTGAAAGGATGTGATCACATGAGTCACTACGCTTAAGACACGATAAGGACTTATTTTAATTCATGAATCAAATCATTTATCCAGTTCTCAAAAACTCTATTATCTTTATTCATTTTATTTACTCTAAGCCCCTCAACCTAACGTCCAGTCGTTTCTGTGGAAGCCTTCTTTGTGTCCTTCACTTCTGGTTTACTTTCGAATTGAATAAATGGGTTTCATTTCATTTTCTCTCCAATAACAATCAGCTTCTGCCAACACAATTATCAAAAAGAAATTTAAAGGATGAAATATCGTTTGATCGGTCACTGAGAATGGAGCCTATTCGTCTAGCACAGACCTTCACCTATTTGTGATTTTTTTCATATAGCTGATGTTTATAAAGATGCAACAGTGAGATCGTAACGAGTTATTTACAAGTAGCGCTCGTCTAAAGATTCACTCAGCTCTTTCTCGTATAAAAAATGTTTCTAAACCACCACCAAGCTATTTATTTATAAAATTAAAAAAAAAAAGTCGAAGTCAGATATAACTTCCTCGACCGCAACTGTTTTCGATCAAACCTTATAAAAAGAAAATTGTTTTGTAAAAACTGATCGTTTGTCTAAAAAAATTGATTCTCAAAAAAATTTGGAAAAACTAACATCAGATTCGAGTTCCCCGACCCTGATTACCCTTTGGTCAACCCTTATAAAAAAATGTTTTTTGTAAAAAAGTGGTCCTTTATCCAAAAAAAATTGATCCTCAAAAAAATTTTAAAAAACTAACATCAGATTCGAGTTGCACGACCCCGATTACTCTTCAGTCAAACTTTACTAGACATGCTATTGTACTAAGAAGGAATCAACATAAATATGTATGAATGAAGAAACTTATGAACGAACGAACGAACATAGGTACTCCGCGTAATATCCTCCTTTCAGTAGAGGGAATAAAGAGTGATTTTTGATAATCAAAGTATAATCAGATGTATTTTGATCCTTACTCGAGAAAATGGTCAGATATGTTTACTTAGGTCTGACCAAAAGTTCGTGCATCAATAGAAAAAAATATGAAGATAAAGAGAAAGTTCTAATTTTATTTCATTAAATGTTCAAAGTAGTCACCATGATCATTTATACAAAGTTCCATTCTTTCCAACAATTTGTCAAAGGTTTTTTTAAACTCTTCTTCTGAAATTTTTTTTACTATCTTGGAAACCGCGCGAGCCAAAGATTTTTCATCTGGTTGATCAGTTAAACGGTTCTTGATATAATCGTTTAACCAATAATCACATGGTGAAAGGTCAGATGAATATGATGAATGCGGCATTATATTGATACCTTCTTCTGTTGAATAGTTAATAACATCTGAATGGCGATGGGGTCCAGCATTATCATAAAGCAGTTTTATACCTTTTGTACCATTTGACCTTCTTTGTTTCCATATTTCCTTAACAAGGGGCTTGAGACAATTTTCAATATAATAAGTATGATCAATAGTCTCGCCTTTATCAACAGCATGTACAAGAACAGGACTGTTTGATTTAAAGAATATACAGAATAAATTTTTTGGTTCAAATCTGCCTCGACGAACTATAGTTGCTGGTGATTGACCTTCGGCAATCCAGCTAGCATTTGTTGACTTGCGACCAATTTGTCTGTGGTAAATCCATGTCTCATCGCCTGTAATAATGTCACATAATCGCCAAGAACCAGCACGAAATTTGGTCAGATTTTGACGACAAAGTTTAACTGGCTCTTCCTTTTGTTCAGCAGTTAGTTGATGGGGGATTCAACATGATGTAACTTTTCTCATCTTGAGATGATCGTGGATAATTCGTTCGGTTGTACCGTGAGAGAGAAATGTCTCAGCTATAATATCATCGTAAGTTAAATGTGGATCATTGCCGATAACCTGTCGTACCAGTTCAATATTTTCATCTGGAAGTTCGGAAACTGGACGACCGGATCGAAGATCATCATTGACATCTTCTCTTCCTTCACGGAAACATTCGGCCCACTTTGCAACTGTTCGATATGCTGAAGCATCAGGTCCTAAAGCTGTTGCTAGTTCCTCGTGGATTGTCTTTGGAGGTATTCCCAAAATAGTTCGAATTCTAATATAGTATCGATTATATTCATTATCCATTTTTTTTCGGTCGAATTATATTTTATCTGAAAAAAATGTTGTGACCAACTTCAAAAACGAGCTGTTATACATATTATTATAGGAAAGACCTTCCACTATTTATTTATGAAAAAAATAAGTCCAATGTTAATTGGTCTAAGAAACTGCCAATAGCAGTGCACGAACTTTTGGTCAGACCTAAGTAAGGTATAGATAATATCAATAATTTATATGGAGTACAAATCTCGAAAGAATGTGATAGCGAAAACAAACTAAAAACATTTTTAATTTATTGGGTTAAGTCCGTATGACATGTAGTGTTATATAGATCATATATCAAAAACAACATTGCACAAGATCCAATTACTCCTATTACAATCTTCGTCAACAGTATTGCCGATTTATTTTTAAATAAATAGACTTCGATGCTTTTTTGGAAAAGATGAAAGAAGTCTTGATTTTTTCAGGGTTAATTCTTTTCTTTCAGAAGATGAGTACAAAATAAAATTGAAATCGGAAGAAGCAGTCAAAAGGATCTTCTCTATAATTATTTTTTTATTTTGCTTATAACTATGATGATACGGTCCTAACAGTGCGAGTTATAATCAAACACAAAAACGATAAAAGAAATAATAAGAGAAAAATACGAGAATTCATCACGAAGAAAGCGAAAGAAAAACACGATGAAAAACAGTTTCAACAACGAAGAAATACAATATATAGACAATAAAGAACAAGTTTAACAAAATGTGCCATGGAAATATTGCAATAGTTGAATACTGCTTGGATCAAAATGGGGAACAGAAGAATTAGTAGGAGTAGAAGAAAGTCATGTCACAATTTTTTCAAGGATAAATAAATGCGGAATAAATCTTTTCGATGCTCTTAATCCTTTAATAGAAAACTGTCTATATAACCAGCTTTTACGATATTCACAAAGATTGACTTTTCCAAAAAGAAGAAAACCATCAGTCGAATTTGAAAGTGCTATACGATACTTATCCCAATATCTAGCACATTGGTCTTCCAAGGACAATTCATCAAGTATATACACAAAGAAAATTTCATTCCATTGCAGACCAAAAAAAGCGTTCGATGTAATGATGAATAATAGGGCTTAGACAAATCTTCTTGTTGTTTACGAGTTAAGAGCGGGTAAACGGAATAGATCCAAATAAAAATTGATAATATATGAGAGTAAAAAAGAAATTTTTTAAGACTAAGATTTTAACACCAACACAATTTAAATGAACGAATTAGAGCAACTCTTTGTTGGACATTGAATTCTACATTTTTAATTAATCTGCTTCAACCTAACTTTGAGGAAACAATGTATCCGAGATACTTATACCCTTGTTTCCAACAAATATAATCGTTGCCATCACCGAATGAGATGATGAAATTAGGTTTGCCTATAGCTCGAGCGCTGAAAAGTGCTTCAATTTTAGATCTATTTAAAGGTTGATCAGCAACACAAGCATAGAATTCTAGGTAATCAACAAACGATTTTATTCTTTTTTCTAGATCAATACATTGATCTGTGTATCGAACACAACTTGTCCAGCTAAAACAACAACAACATCATCAGCGAAACAATGACTTGAGCACGAAGAGAGAAAATGACTCACATCACGATGATAAGAGACAAACAGAGTCAGTGTTAGAATACTTCCTTAAGGTCCTCCTTTTTGGATCGAAAACCAGCGAAACTTTCTACCACTTATTTCAATAAAACCTCTTCTATGAAGAAGCCACGTTTCTATCTATTTCAAGAAAGAAATACGAATACATATCGTTCCTTTTTTTTCTTTGCATTTGAATTATATAGATTCCTTTATTTTTTTTTGTCTCACAATCATTTTTCACCTTACTATACTTCAATATAAATATGCTCATGCTATGGTTAATCTAACTATGACATCTATACCTAACCATTTCTTTCGTATTTCTTTTGTTATTATTTTCATATATATGTTTCGTTAAATAAAAGAAAAGACAGTTATGTTTTAACTGAATTCGAACTCGCCTATTCTTTTTGCATCTATATCTCGAACATAACAGTGGCAACAGCGATCTATACAAGAAGATTATTTTCTTCGTTTTAGTCGACGACGATTATAATTTCTTAGAGAAGGAATCCTTCTTCGCCAAGAGATGATTCTGTCCTACACAATCAACGACACCATTAATTATAATTATGACTAATGACGATTTACTCCTCTATTTAAACGAAGATACAAAAACATCTGGACCAACCACACAACCATCAGTTATATCACAAACAGTACAGACGGATACGCCAGATGATTTAATTTGTCGGCATGTTCGAATGTTAATAGAAGGAGATCGAATTGATATAGATCAATGTTTATCTGCATTGGACAGGATTTATGATGATCGACAATATTCATCAGCCCAACGAATAGCTCTTACAGTTGGACATTTGAATGAAGAACAAAAAATATGGTACGAACAAAATAAAGCACAAATTAAAGATGACTGGAAATCATTTTATGACCGATTCAAGCAACAGATATCCCGTTACAAACCAGTTGGTATAACATTAACATAAGCTGATAATTCCACATCGAAAAATAATCAAATGATCTTATTAGAAGACCTTATTGATACGAATTTCAACAAATACTTCGGTATTGGTGATACAATACGCTGGTTATTACAAACCATTAATCAATTTAAAACATGTGGCTTACGACGTGAAGATCAACTTGATGCTGTACTCTTCTTATTGACCGATGATGCGTACTTATGGTATGCTGAAAAGGTTGACATGATTCCTAATTTCGAACAGTTCAGTAAGTTATTTCTTCAACAATTCAAATCAGCAGCATCGTCATCAACAAGTTCCATTGGGGGTACAGAGGTGTTAGCTACTCCAGTACCTGGTCAATCACATCCATCACATTTACAACGAACTTTATCAGATGAAATTATCAAGAAACCAACATATTTTCATGGTTCTCAAGATGATGTACATGATTGATTGGACAGAGTGGAACAACGATTTACAATGGCACAATGGAATGATGAAAATAAATTACATCATATATCTATAAACCTACAAGATGATGCTTATTGATGGTGGATGCAAACACCTACGTCGATAAAAACTTGGTCTCCATTTAAGGATGGAGTGGTGCGAGCTTTTGGCTCAACAAGAGCACAAAAAGTAGCATTCTAACAATTAAAATGGTACAAGCAAACAATTAACCAATCCATTACACAATATTATGATAAAGTTATTGAATTATGTAAAAAAGTTGATCCAATGATGCCAAATTCTTTAAAATTGAAATATTTAATGGCTGAAATTAAAGAATCATTAAAAACACATGTCGTATTACAAGATCCGAAAACAACTGAATCATTTTTATCTTCAGCAAGAAAAGTTGAAGATATTTTTGCATTTACAGTCACAGATAATGAAATTCTTCCAAATGATACTACTTTAAATGTAACTACTTATCAAAATCGACCCAATCAACAAATTTTACACAACAACATGATGACAATTTTAATCGAAATAACCTTCGACATCAACATGCACCACAAACTCGTTCAACTTATAATCAATATGTATCAGCTGGAAATAATATAAATTAAGAATATAAATTTTCGAAATATACAAGATCGAGACAGCGATCGAACACTTGTTTCAATTGCGGTACTCCTGGCCATTACGCCCGTGATTGTACCCGTTCCCATTTTCAGTAAAGGAAGCATCGGTCGATGATGTTGTGTCCAAAACTTTACATGGCAATCCATCGACATTAAATACATCATAGCTATATCTTGATGTTCTTGTAAATAATAAACGTATAAAAGTAATGATTGATACAGGTGTAAATCGAACTTTTATTTCATTACAAGCTTCACCTATTTCACTTAGACAAAAATTTATTCATACAAAATAAAAAACAGCATCCTCAGCTGATGGACATTCATCAATTTCTATACTAGATACATTAGAATTGAATGTTATAGTTGGTGATATAACTACTTCAATTCGGGAACAAATTTTTTGCTCAGTATTTTCTTGTGAATTCTCAGTACATAAATCTAACTCTCAGTAAAAAAACTAACGTTCAGTAACTGTAATATTTGCTCAGTTAAATAGTTATATGCTCAGTAAATTGGCAGTTTGTTCAGTATTAATAGTAAAGTATCAGTAATTAATACATTTTGCTCAATTAAATATTTCTTTATTTGGTAAATTTCTGTCAATTGTATCAGTAAGTGAAGATGTCATATGAGACATTGACATACATATCCTTTTTTCCTTTTCTTCGCTGTAAGATATTTTCGAAACATTGAATTTGTAGTTACAGTTCGGGTGTTTTCCCTTCTTGCCATAGTTTTTCCCATGCATTATAGTTAGATGTTCGTTGCCTGATCTCTCTTATATTCCGAAAAATATCGGGTATATATATAAATGAACATGGAAAAAACCAAAGAGAATACTCTTGGAAAGAAACTAACATCTCAAGGAAAATCTCAATATATCAAGAGAAGAAAGAATGCAAGGAATATACTAACATACCTGGATTATGTCAAGACAGGGAGAGAACGATATGGAACATACCATGATTGCAGGAAAGGAAAGAGAGAGAGAGAGAGAGAGAGAGAGTACATGCCTATGTAAGGTTCGAGCCATCTATATATGATGACAGAACGAAGAAAAGATAGAAAAAAGAATGTATCATATCCTAACAATTATTAGTTTTTCCCAGCATGCTCAGATATATAAAGCTGTCATTTCGAAAGTAGAAGACATCAGTCGGTATTGATCAATTATATCAATATCTCCCTCTGACCATACTATAGCTGATTGGTTTGAAAATGGCTACGGTGATGGATATGGTTGAAGTACCTGATTATATTTCTGACGAGGAGATCAATACAAGTGAACCTGTAAGCACTCAAAATACGGATAAGATGATAAAAAGGCAACGAAAATGGGTAAAAGACATAGTCTTTATCAATGCGGTAGGAGCCACAGAAGCAGTAATGAAAGGTAATCAATGGAGTCATCATTACACCAATACAACAGCAGAAAGTAAAAAGAAGTATTACAGGTGCAACAAAGTCAAATTTCGTGGAAAACAATGTGATGCTGCTATTTATCTGCTGTTTAACTCCACGGATGATGAAGTTACTTTATATCATACTCAGTCAAATCATACTCACGATCAAATGCAAAAAAATACTTTCGCCATAATCAATGAAGTGAAAGAAGTGATAACGGAGTTATTCCAATTGAAATTGAAACCAAAGGCCATACTGGAAGTATTAAATGAGCGTAAAATGATTGTACCAAGTATTGGACAATTGAACAATTTTTTATGAAGCATTAAGGCTAAAAAGCTTGGTTCCACTGCAATAAGCCTTGGAGAAATTGAACAGTGGTGTATGGAATCAAGCAGGGCTATTCCAGAATCCGATGACACTCCATTTATTGCTTCGTACCAAATGATTTACGATGATGATAATGAAAATGAATTCAGCGATGATGATGCAAATGGTAACAAGTTTCGGTTTTTGGTTACGACAAAAAGACTTCTACAAGTGGCATCAAGATCAAAAAAGATTCATACAGACGCAACATATAAATTGGTGTGGCAGGGGTTCCCAGTCCTTGTGATCGGTACTACTGATCTGGATCGTCATTTTCACTCATTTGGACTGGCTATTTGTTCCAATGAGAAAAAACAGGATTTTGTCTTTGTGTCTCGTGGTTTGCAAGAAGGTGCAAAAAAGCTGGGTTTGCAGGAAATAAATCCAGATGTTTTAATTGCTGATGGTGCTGATTCAATACGTAACGCATTTCTGGATGTTTTTGGAGAAAAATCAATGGTTATGTGTTGGGCACATGTGCGTAGAAAGGTAGTGAAAAAAGTTGAATCAATGGTAGATCAAATGGCACGAGAAGCTTTGATAAACGATATTGAAGCATTACAACTGGCACAAAGTGAAAGAGTATTTACAAAAGCTGCAAACTTGTTCATTAAAAAATGGTCATCAAAAGAGCCAAATTTCATTGAATATTTTAAAAGTGAATGGTTAACTTCACACAATGGATGGTACGAAGGTATTCGACATTTCACACCAAGCACCAGTAATGCTTTGGAAGCAACAAATATAGTCACTAAGGATGAAAATACATTTCGGGAACGTCTATCATTATCAGGATTTAAAACAGTAGCGTTTGAAATTGTTGAAAAATGGTCAAAGTCGTACGAAAGAGGACTGAAGAAATATAGTGATCAACAAACAATAACATTGGATTTATGGACAAATGGGTATCAATGGGCAAAGTTAAACAAATCATTACTTTTCAACCGAATATGATGATTCAGTTGAATACTTTATACCCAGTGGAGACGCTATTGAAATCACAAATTCCGATATTAGTGTCATGAAAAAAATGAAATGGTATTCATTCGATCAATACAAAAAGAAAGCATTCAATGTTTGGTCTCGTACATTACCAAAAGATAGATCAAAATGGTCAGAGGGTGTATACAGCTGTCCAGCATTTTTCAAAAAATTCATGTGTAAGCATGTCGTAGGTATGGCCATCAGGTTAAGCTATTGCAGACCACCACCGGCTGCGAAAGATGTTAAAATTGGTGAAAAACGACGTCGTGGTAGACCAGCGAAATCAAAAAAAGCATTACTAATTCAATAAATTTTTGTTACTTGTAATTATACTATTTCTACTGAGAAAAACTTCATAAAATACTGAGCTAAAATTAAATAAATACTGAACCTTTCAAACCTATTTACTGTGCTTACTGAATAATCTACTGTGCGAAAATGAATTTTTTACTGAGCAAAAAATACTGAGCACGCAATAATAAATATACTGAGCAATTAAATACAAGCCCTTCAATTGAAGCACATGTGATGAAAGAATTATGTACTGATTGTATATTAGAAATAGATTTTATTAGTAAGTACAAATTTGTTATTAATGCAACTGAACGTACAGTATCAATCTGTAACCGAAATAAATGTATCACATTTAATTGATAACTTGCGTCACCTTTCAGTTGACTTCGTTATGAAAAAACCTCTCCAACGTATAATTAAATTAAAGCTTTTTAAGTAATAACTCGATTCAAAAATAGAAACCAAATCAAAAATTCTGAACAGTTTTAACAATTAAATCATATTTTCTTACGATTACAAAAAAGGGTTAGTTGTCTTGATGCATAACTTTGAGTTTACATGTACAATAATACGTTGTTCATGACCGCTAACAATAGTCGATGCCATTCTCAACAGCGAAGTCGGATGCATTGTTAGTTTGTATGTTTATTTAAATTAGGATTTAAAATTTTCAAAAAGAAAAGATTCATAAATGAGAATATATGATGATGAGCAAAACAAACTGAGAATACAATAGAGAAAAAATACCATGAGAGCATGTGAGGAAGAGAAGAAAACTTGGAAACATAGGAAAAGGATCTAACTATGAAAAAATGTCCATTGATATTGATAATGCATAATGGCACTGATGAATTTGCACTGTTGACCATCACTGGTGCCATTTGTCCTGTGAAAAATAAATTTGAACTCAATTTACAAATATAAAAGAAGAATATATGAGCGATAACCAAGGACGAAAAAGCGCGACTCCCGTACTCCCATCGTACTCCCGGGGTACGGAAGTCTCGCTTTTTCTCCTTGGCGATAACCAAAGAATATCAGGAATTTTTCTCAACATCCTATCAACGAAACAAGATATTGTCTTATCATACCTTTCTGATTAAAATATTTATTCAAATATTGTTTCTATCTTAAGGAAACAAGGAATCCAAGTTTCATATTGATAGAAGATCATTATCTAAACGAATAATTCATAACAATATTCTCTTCGAGTATTTCACTCAATTTCAAATAAAACTTTGAAATAGATTATAGGATAGAAGAACATCTGGCAGTTGAATAATTTAAACAACGTTCCTATACTAATACTTTGCTTCAATGAAAACAAAGATTGCAAATACATTACATAATTGAGGAACGCAAGACAAGTGCGTAATTCATACGAGCACTCTATTTAAATATTTCATCATATCCAAAGTAAAGATTTGAAATAAAGTATATGATTGAGAAACGCAAGGTAAATGCATAACCCATATCAATATTCTCTTCTAATACTTCAACACATCTAAAATAGAGATGTGAAGTGAGTTTTATGACTGAGGAGCAAACGACAAATAATTAATTCATACGAACACTCTCTTCAAATATTTCACTACATTCAAAGTGAAGATTTAAAATGAAATTTATAGTTGAGAAACACAAAACAAACGCATGACCCATATCAACCTTCTGTTCTAATATCAGACCACATTCCAAGTATAGATTTGAAACAGGCTATATAACGAAGGAAAACAGGACAAATAGATAATTTGTACCAAGCCTCTTTCCCAATATTTCAATGAATTTCAAAGGGAGATTCGAAGCAGATTATGTGATCGAGAGACACATAGTAATTGGTCAATCCAAACAACAGATACGTACAGATGTATTCTTGAATTCGAAAGATACATTTAAAGTGAAGTATGTAATTGAAGAATACGCAACAGTTGAATAAATCGTAGTAAAATGCTCTTCCAATACTTCACTTGATCCATTGGAAAGAATTCAAATGGATTATTCGACTTAAGGACACAAGGCACATGAATAAATTGCAAGAACATTATCTTCGAATCTTTCACTAAATGCCAGTCAAGGATTTTAAGTGGTTTAAATAATCGAAAACATACGGCTAAGGAACAATTCGTACCGACGTAACTTCCAATATTTCACAATATTCAACGTAAAAATTTTTAGTGAATTAAATAACTAAGCAATATACAATAAACGAATAATTCATTGGAATGTTCTCTTCGAATATTTAGCACAATTCAAAGGAAATGTTTAAACTTGGTTAGATGATCAACAAATTCTTGGTAATGGAGTGATCGCAACAAACTACCTATGTAAATAAGTTGTTCACCGGGAGGTAAGTATTCGAAGCTGGTTATTTAATCGAGGATTGGTTCGGAACTGAATAGCTCTCACAAATCCTCCACTCAAATCTTTTACTCAATTGGAAGAAAGTTTCGAAATGGATGTCATGATCGATGAATATGAGGCAAATGACTAATTCATATCAACATTCTCTTCCAATGTTTCACGACATCTAAAGTAAAGATTTACAGCGGATTACATAACTGAGGAACATCAGACAAATAAATAGTTTATACCAAGACTCTTTTCCGATACTTCACCTCATTCCAAGTAAAGGTTTGAAGTGGATTATATAACTAAAGAACGTAAGATAAATTAAGAATTCATACCAAGACTCTTTTTCAATATTTCATTACACCCACAATAAAACTTTGCAGTGGAATATATAACTGAGGAGCAAACGACAAGTAAATAATTCGAAAGAATATTCTGTTCCAAAATTTTACCATATCGAAAGCAAAGTTTTGAAGTGGATTATATAAGTGAGAAATAAACGACAAATGAATACTGCATATTAAGATACTTTTCTATTTTTTTAATTAATTCTAAAGAAAGATTTGAAGTGGATTATATGATGGAGCAACACGTGACAGTAGAATACTTTAAACAAAGTTTTCACGCTGATATTTATCTTTGATCAAAAGAAAAATTTGAAATGAATTACATAAT
>JAJEKB010018730.1:0-10200 GCA_022393335.1 Macrotrachela quadricornifera
AAAAAAAAAGAAATTAATTTAGATAAAAATATTATTAAATAATAATAATTACCTCTTAGTTCAGCTTCTTCATATGCAGCTGCATCCATTTTTTCATGTAGAGCTGCATGAACCTGAAAACAAACAAAAAAAAAACAATGATCTATTAGAATGATCATATAATACTTACATCTTCTTTACCAATTTTTGGATAACTAATATTTTCTTTATCAAATAGTAAAGCATCATTAACCAGACGTTTCATTGTTGTTGCACATTCGTCACGTAGATGTGCATCTCGTCCCATTAATGCTTCATTTTCTTCGTCGATTTGATGTTTTCGAAAACGCCATTCTTCAAGTTCTTTGTCAATTACAGTAATTCTTTATTAAAAAATGAACAAAAATTTCAAATTAAAGAGATTTTTTTTTTCGGTGATTTAGACAAACTTGTATTCGAGTAAAGCTTCATAGACATTTTCGCCTGTCTTCTTCTTCTTTTTACCTCCTCCACCTCCCTTCTTTTTTTTCTTTTCAGCCATGACTACTATTTCAGTCTCTTAGATTGTCAAGATGATGATTGAAGTCTTGATCGTTCGCACGGAGAAAAAAAAAGTCGCTTTTTTTTTGTCGCGTGCATACATGTAAAAAAAAGAAACGGACATGAAGCCGCGTAAAACCCAAGGCAATTCCTCCTTGAGCACTATTAGAGTGGCGCCATTATGAAATCGATGAATAAATCAAAATAAAACGATCGAAAAAATTTCATAAAAAATAAAAAGTAGACTAACATTGAACTTTCATAATATTAAAATTAGAAAAAATATACTCTTTTTTTATGAAAAATTTCTTGTCGAAATATTTAGATTTTTGTTCAATTTAATTGATTTACAAAATAAAAAGCAAAAAGAGATCAATAAAATCTTAGTTATCCAGACTAAATAATAAAAGTACATATTGACTGATGAGTTATTTTACTTTCTCCTTCTTCTTCTTCAAATTATTGACAGACAACATTCATTTAATATATTACTTGTTCTAAGGATTATATTGTCATATATTCTTTAATACAATGTTCCTCTTTTTCTTTATCATATATTTAAGAACATTATCGGCTCTTCTTCTTACAACAGGAAATCGTATTTCTACTCGAAATATTACATGTCAAAATGGATCATCATCAACAACATTATTATTTAATTGTGATGCATGTCTTGTTATTTCACGCAATTATGCAATAAAAACATCACTTTCATTGACTGGATCTGGTTCATCAGGTGTAACTTATATGTGTTTACAAGCCAATGAAATTGAAGCTTATCATGAAAATCTTGTTCGTGAATGTTATAATTTTCCAAAAGGTACACTAAATGGTTATGATGATTTTTGTGTTGCTTCACCATATACTAAATTACGAGGTTCTTATCGAGCATGTATGTGTATTACAAATGCATGTAATTTCAATTATTCCGAATGTGTTCAACGTACTAATCCATATTGGGATCGTAAACCACCATTGTTTAGTAATACTATTCGTCAATTAACAACTCGAGTTAAATGTTATCGACCTTATGAAGATTATAAACAAGAAATATATTCTTGTTTAACACCACTTTGTTCCTCTAATGATGATGAATGTAAAAATTTTTTATTTGATCATGGAGTTTTATGTGCAATTAGTGTTGATAGAACAAATCAGATAATACGACAAACTTTACCACCATCAATTTATTCAGCACATTTAAATAAATTTAAAACAATAGTATGCAATTCATTTACATGGACATCAAAAAGTATTTATTTTACACAATGTCAACAAGGTGAAACTGTATGCATGTGTGCTGTTGATGGATGTGATAAAGATTTAGAGACTTGTAGAACAAGTATAGCAACATATATTTATCATTCTTCAGTTTTTTTTTATTTTCTTGTAGTTGTACTAAATATTTACTTTTAAAATAACAGTATAATAGAATAACAAATTTGTTTTTAAATTAATCCAACAAACATATGTAATACAACTAGTCTAGTTATAATCAAACCAATTTGTCCTTCAAAACTTTTTCAAAGATAAATAGATTGAGTTAAATGAAGTAGTTCTATACGTTTTGATCAGATAATAGAGATTTTTTTACTTGTTTATGAATTTTATTATGAACGATGGTTCTTTGTTTTCATTAATATAAAAAAAAAACATTGGTTGTAGTATATAACTTGAAATATTATAGCCTATAGGGAGCACTTTTCATTGCTCTATATGCTATATTACACAGTATTTACACTGTGAATACTTTTTAAAAGTTTGTATCAACTACAAATCAATACAGATTTTGGTTCGAATAGATACTATAGAGGCATTTCATTTTTTAACTTCTCTTCAACAAAATCTTCTTATGAAATGAACGAAAGAATTGCATTTCTTGAATCATACAAGTAAGTGGTACTGAAACGTTAGAAGCTTGTAAAAAACTTTGTACATATGAATAAACTCAGTCTTGATATGTATATGTCATATCGAAGTTATGTTAAAATTGTAACTTCATCATTGACATTTGTCAATGCTACTTGAGTAATGTGAATATATAATAAAAAAATAATTGAAAACCTTATTATTTGAATGTATAAGCAGGATTAAAATAAATTTTCTTGCAATAATATTCACATTTTCATTTAATCAGAGAAGTCTTATATTTGAGAAATCTGAACTTTTGTGCAAATTCGTACAGTTTGTACTTACATCCAAAAACATTTGCCGTTGCTATCCCTACTGTGGCGATGCCACGATCAATATCATAATTCGCGAAAAACTTTCAAATTTACTGACCATTCATAAACATATATATTTTTACATTATATTGATAATTCGATAATTCGGACTAGACAGCTAAATATATATATTCCTCCTTTAAATAGTATCCAACATAAATGTCATATGTACCGAGCATCTTTACATTATTGTCTCTTTCTTTACTCATGAATTTATTTTACTTTGTTCTGTACTTCTCTTGTAAATATACATCATTGTATATAAAAAAATCCTTCATAGCACTCCTTCGACAACATTTACTAGGACATCTGAAGCTAGACAACACAAATGATAAGTCAATAATTTAAAATAATCATGTCTTAGAGAACGTATTATTTTTCCTTGTTCGATGTAAAACTTTGCATGTGAAATTATATCTCTGAGTTTATATACAAGAAATCAAAAAAAAAACAACAAATGAGGAAATTGCCAAAAATGAGAAAAAAAAATACAGAGAAAAACGCTTGATATCAAAGTAAATTTCTTAAAGTCATTTCGTTGCAGTCTCGACTAGAATATCTATGAATTTTTTGCATTATTATCAGCATTTGTTTTCTTTTCTCCACCCGATTTCGATATTTTCTTCGATGAACTTGTTTCACCTTGCGACGTTGTTAAATTACCACCTTCTGTCTTCTTTGGCAATAAGATCTACAAAAAAACGTCATTAATATTTATTTTTTAATGAAATTCTTTAAAAAATTTCATACCTGTTGAATATTTGGTAATACACCACCTTGTGCAATAGTTACACCAGCTAATAATTTATTAAGTTCTTCATCATTTCGAATAGCTAATTGAAGATGACGTGGAATAATACGAGTCTTTTTATTATCTCGAGCTGCATTACCAGCCAATTCCAAAATTTCAGCCGAAAGATATTCGAGAACCTATTTAAATACATATTTTTTTTTATTTAAATAATTACACATTTATATTTGACTTACTGCAGCCAAATATACTGGAGCACCAGCACCAACACGTTCAGCAAAATTACCACGACGAAGCAAACGATGAATACGACCCTAAATCGAAAGAAATACAGAATTAAATATATATTCACTAACAAAATAAAAAATACATACGACTGGAAATTGAAGACCAGCCTTTGATGATCGTGTTTTGGCTTTTGCACGTGCCTTTCCACTACCTGTTACTTTACCACGGCTTGACATTCTTTGTTTTTTTTTGAAACTGTATGCAAAACGAATATGTATGCGAAATTTCCGTTTTTTTCTCCTCTATATATACTGGCCCACTAACGTGCAACTTTCTTTTAATATGATTCGTCGATTTTATCCAATTATATTCTTGTTATTGCACGAGCTGATGAATGATCAATGAAACTCATTTTTTATAGTCCTCTAATACAACCACAACTATATCTACGTCATATTTCTTTTGCGTTCTGTAACCAATCAGATTGTTGATGATGTGTCTATATAAAGGACATCATTTGCTAGCATTCGCATTTCATTTTATTTTACGAAAAAAATGGCTCCACCAACACCCAAAACTCCAAGTAAAGGCTCAAAGATGATTAGTAAACAATTGAAAGGTGGTTTAAGTTCTAGCAAAACAGGTGCTAGTAGTGAAAAAAAAACCCACAGACGTAAACGTAAGTCACAATTTGTTATATTTTTAAGTTTAAAAAAAAATAAAAACTATGTAATTTAGGCAAAGAAACATATTCAATTTACATTTACAAAGTTTTGAAACAAGTAAATATTCATTTAAATGAAAAAGAATAATTCAATAAAATTAAATATTTGTTTAATTAGGTTCATCCTGATACCGGTATTTCAAGTAAAGCAATGTCAATTATGAATAGTTTTGTTAATGATATTTTCGGTAAGTTAGAAGATATATTTTCATTGAAAAAGTCAACACGATTTTCTGTATTTTTTTTTTGAATAGAACGTATTGCAGCTGAAGCTTCTCGATTAGCTCAATATAATAAACGTCAAACAATTTCATCTCGTGAAATTCAAACAGCTGTTCGACTTTTATTACCTGGTGAACTTGCTAAACATGCTGTTTCAGAAGGCACTAAAGCTGTGACGTAAGTTGAATCTTCTTTTTTTTTAAATATTATTTCTCAACGTTTTTATTTTTACTACGTTTAGAAAATATACAAGCCAAAAATAATCAACTAAATTTATTGATACACAAACTTGTTTTCCTTATCGTTGTATTTTCACGTGAAATTTATGTATTCTTGATGATTTATTATTATATGTAAAATAAAAATAAATTAAAAACATATCATAAATGAAGTGATAGTGAATAAATATTTTGCGTATTTCGTAAGAAAATAATTGATGTAGTTCAATAGCTGTCGATTTGATAAAAAATATCATAAAGATTTTGTATATTCATTAAATATCTAAATTTTGATAAAATTATACAAAAGAATTTTATTTAAATGTAAATATTACCTGTGAACAATCATAACAGATTGTTTTTCTTTGAAAATTTAATGAATTATTTTTGTTCATTTGATTTTCAATAGAATTTGTTGATAAATTAATAAGAGTTTGTATTCGAACAGGAAAAAAATGTTTTGATAAAGGAGGTAAAAAATTTGATAATGAACATTTCTTACATATTCTCTGTTGACAAATATAACAAATAGAAGACTTTGTAGAATAAATAAATGATGGAATAAAAAATAATGAATCAATCAATGTTCGACATCGAAAACATAAATAATTATGAAAAATTTTTGTATATTGTTTATCTTTATTAAACATATGAATACTAAGAGTTGTTTGAGCAAGAACAGAACGTATATGACATATTTCAGAAAATGTTAACCACAGAATGTTGGGAGATTTTTGATAAATAATATGTAAATCATCATTCTCATCAGATGATGATTCTATTAAACATTGAATAACATCAACTCGTTTTCGACCAGATGAATCTCGTCGTCTATCATCTTCATCTTCATCAATATCCATTATTGGTTTAATAGGTTTTTTAAAAGAATTTAATGAAAAAAACTCACTTTTCAACATATGTTTATTCTTGTTTTGTATATCACTTCAAATGATATGAAACAAGCAGTTATTGATAATGAAAATTCTCAATTTAATGATTAATATATATATAGGAAATTATTTCAATCCAGCTGTTGCTTTTGGAATTTTCTCTTTTTATTTGTTGTTAATAAGAAAAAGAACCACAGTCAATACACAAGATGCATACAACACATGGTCGATTAAATCTTTTCATCTAATACATCTACAGTAGGTCTAGTTTTAAAATATAATAAAGTTGAAGAAATTATGCTATGCAATTAGTAAAAAAAAAGAAAGACAATGGAGTAAGTTAAAATTTGAAAACATTTTTTTCTGTAAAGCCAAGTTCTTTGAGAAGACCGGTCAATTCACCCTAAAATGAAAAAAAGAAAAATTTTTGTTATTATAATGCTTCATTAGAGCACAATATTTTCGATAATATTAAATGATTGATTTGATATTTTTTTATAGCATTGAGAAAATATTTTATGGAATCTTTTATTTCTTATATGATTCTGTTTGAAAAAGAAAGAGATTGATTAAAGAGAATTGCAGAGCGTTTTTTTTTATTACAGAAATAAATGAAATTAAATAATTTCTTTTTAATTATCAATAATAAATTACCTGTTTATAATCTTTTGTTTTTTCTCCACTGAGTAATTTCATAAATCCAGGTGGACCACAGACCATAACTAAAAGATTTTCATCATCTTTCTTAGCCGGCATTGGAATTAATTTTTTTAACATATTAGCCGTAATATATCTAAACACAGAAACAAAATAATAATTATTAATATAATAGTTTAAATATTCACTTACCCAACTTCACCTTTCCATGCTTCTTTTTCTTTTTTATCAGCTATTTTATCAACTGTATAACAGATTTTCAATCGTTCTGGATATTTTTGAACAAGTTTATCCAAATCCGATTTTAATAAAATATCATCAATTGTTGTATTGGCAAATAATAATGTCACTTTTGTTTTATCATTTGGATTAAAAAGAACTTCTTCCAACATTTGAACCTTTAAAATGAGAAATCATTTTAAAATATATAACAAAAAACAAGTATTTGTTTGATCTCACCATTGGTGTAATACCAGTTCCACCAGCAATTAAAGTAATATTTTGAAATTTATTTGCTTCGTATGGATATTTTGGAACTAAAAATAAACTTATGTAGGAAATAAAAACCTAATAAATTTTATTTCTTACTAGGTCCTTTAATTTCAATTGTATCCCCCTTTTTCAAACTATGAACATGTTTACTCATAGTGCCTTGTGGATAATTTTTAATAACAAATTTTAATTCACCAATTGTATTAGGACGTGATATAGGTGTATATGGTCTCACCTCCTCCTTTCCGTTAACATCTGCTTTAAGTACTACACATGAAGCAGTTTTTCCATTATATTTCGCTTTTGGATCATCAAAAGCAAATGTAAATATATTTGTATTATGATTGTATTTTTTAATATCTGATAACTTAAATGTACGAAATGCATTTGGATCAAGTGCATCTGGTGCTAAAAGTGCTTGTGATGCACTAGCAGGTTTTTTAGCTTCAAATACAGCTTTTCGACCAGGCCCATAATAAAGTAAATAACCAGCACCGGCAACTGCTAAACCCGTTCCTAACCAAATCCATTTTCGTGATGCGTGAGCGGCTGCTGACATATTGATAGAATAATTCGGTTAAAATGACGGAGACAAAATGACACAGCAAAAATTTCGTCTGCTTTCGATGTCCAATCAATGAATTAGAACATTAATTAAGCGACATCTATAATAAATTCTCGATATTTACTTGTATTCTCTTTGTATTATATTATATCCAAATTAATTTTATGAATTCGTTGTTTCTTAGATGAAAATTTTCAAATGTTGAAAAAAAATTTATATATGAACTGTAACTTTATATATTTATAATAGAAATAATAGACATAGATGTTGCTATAAGTAGTCAATGTACGAATTCTTTGAAAAGAAAACCATTACTTCGTCATTACTACAATGTATAAAATAAGCTATTTATATTGGTATTTGCAGTGTATTCATGAAAATAATCATTCATCATTTATAGTTTTTATGCTTCTAATTGAAATAAAATGACTAAAAATACTTACAAGAGTATTTTATTAGTTGATGCTACTGGTAATACTAATTGATAAATTTCTTTTTCCAGTTATATTTTCACTGACTCCACATTCAGTATTACTGTTCTTTTTCCTTCTAATTTTAATATAACTTTTCCATTAAATGCTAAAGTCAATAAGGTTGATTATTCAAATACAACTGCACTTGGCTCAAGCATGTATCAACCAAGATGCACTTATTTCAACTATAGCTGTTGAAGATCCAGCAACTAATTTTAATGACTTACAGCTGCTATTGATGCATCTGAAAATACTGTTCTCAAATCTATATAAAAAAAAAACAATTATGTATTACTTAAATATTTATTACATCTGGCATATTTTTTTGACTGGAATTTTCATAATATTTTTCTCATATGTGAATATTAATAATCACACACCTATTCTTTATAACGAAAACAAAACCGTATATTAGGTATAACTCTTCCATTATAATTGTTAAAACTGCTCTTACTGTTCTTTGGAATTCACAAATTGATTTTAAATAAGTGTTGTAGCTTAGTTGCAGATATTATATTTCTACAACAACAAGCTTTAGCTCTCTTTGCGAAATGTATCAATACAAAATGATCAATAGAATATATTGTTACACCTAATGAGCCATATTCACAGTACACATCTTGGCTATATTGTGGCCGACATAATTTTATCCGCCTTCTCGATTAATTACATAATCAACATAACTAAAAATAGACGATATTGACGCTGCAAGAAAGATACAGATAATTTACATAAATTTAGTTAAAATAGAAGAAGAACATCAAAAATCTTGTCGATGGATATATAAATAAGGCAAATTTCGTTTGAAAAACTAAAATTTTTCCAAGAAAAAACTATTTTTCAAAAAATTTCCCCAGATGCGGGTAGATTTTCAAAAGTTTCCCCGAACGGCCGTTCGCGCACCAGGGTAGATTCTGCATCTCTGAAAATTATATAGATTTATTAACATGAAAAAAAAACAATTTTGATCAATCAATAAACCACTTCGTTCATAAACCATGTTTTAATATTTAATATTGAGCTTGTTGCAAGGTGAATAATTGCATAATATGAATGAGAATTTAATTCACTTTTATTTATTGAACAAAGATAACTCATTGAAGAATAATCATGTATTAAATTCAACATATGGTTAATAACAATAAAGAACTTGATACCCCTCTATTACAATTAGTACACCATCACTTTTTTGATACAATTAAACAACAAAAAATCATTTTCTTGGACAAAAACAAAACATCCAAGAAAACATATTATGAAAGACAAGCTCCTTCAAAATAACATTTTCACACATATTATAGATATAATCGCAAAGATTAAGACTTTTCATTGTATATGCATGTTGTTGTTCAATTAAGTAACTCGATCTTGTGAGACAACATTTTTATCTGTTGCTCATGATTGTTGAGCCTTATTTCCGTGTCGAACATGTTAATTTGGTTATCAATCCTAGGTCGAATGAGTCGGACCGTAAACGGTAGTATACGGATAAAAAAACGGTATCTATACAGATATCCGACTTTTTTCGTATACTGATAGCAGTTAACGGTGTAGATACGGATATTTTTCGCAACGTTTATGGACCGTAATACGGAGTACTGAATTCGGTCCGATAACGGTGCTCAGACTGCGTCCCGTTTTTAGACGTTTTCTGAAAACCTACTTAATATTCTTATTTTAGATTATTATTCTTATTCAATTATGGAACGGTAAGTCTTTTTAAAAAATTCATTTTATTTATTTATTTCAGGCTATTTTTCTTATTAAATTATGGAACAACAAGTATTTTAAATTATTTCTGTTTTTTTTATCTATTTTAGATTAGTATTATTATTCAATTATTGAACAGTAAATATTTTTAATTATTTTATTTTTAATCTGTTTTAGATTACTTTTCTTATTGAATTATGAAACAAATAAGTGTGGCATGCATGCTGCAGGTAATACCTGAGCTAGCTACAAAAACCTAGTAGGATCCCGTCGAATCCGAGCTTCGGAATATTCGTCCTGGATATTGCTAATGAAATAGATGATTTTGAATCAACTAATTGTCGAGATAAAATACTCTGAGTAGTGCGAACAGATATAAATCGGTCTGTTTTCGGCCAAGAAACGGTCTCAATACGGTACAAAATAGCCTACCGTATCATAACGTAGGTGAAGTTAGCACCATATTCGAGTAAAACCGTTCCATATTCGTTCAGGAAAGTGTTCCAAGTATTCCAATTAGTGTTCC
>JAJEKB010018730.1:11813-27098 GCA_022393335.1 Macrotrachela quadricornifera
GAGTTCTACTTGGAACACTAATTGGAATACTTGGAACACTTTCCTGAACGAATATGGAACGGTTTTACTCGAATATGGTGCTAACTTCACCTACGTCGTATCATATCTGATAATTCTCAAAAAACCACGAAATACGGAATGTTTACGGTACGTTTTCATACCGTAAACTTAGTCGTTTTCATTGACCTGGGATATTTCTTCTGCGGGATTTATTTATTTACTAAGGATTTATTGAGACTATATAGCTGTATTAGTATTTCAGTGCACCTTCTCTCTTGCTTCCCATCCCCCGCACTCGCCCTCACCCTCGATAGGAGCTATGTGGAATTTATTTTAAGATGTATGGGGATTTATTAAAAAATCTGAATAAATCCCAAAAAAATAGATCCCGATACCTGGTGGATCACCAGATGATGATGTTCGTAAGAAGATATATTTTACTGGTGAAAGATATGGAAGATTTATTCGAACGACTGCAGCAGAAAAAGCAGCTAAAGAATTAGGTAATTTACGAGATATTATTTTTTAAGACAATCAAGATCATAAACAAAGAATGCAGGTGGCTTTGGATGCTGTTGAACATGTTTTTATCAATCGGATTGCACCAGAAGATTGCGCTGCCAAATTAGCCAATGTTTGGCCTATTGAAAACATTTGGGGTGCAGCATTAAAAGAAAAATTACGAGGACGAGAATATGATAATATTGAACAACTAAAAAACGACATTAAAAAGGAATAGAAAAAATTTAGTGTTTCCTTGTGCCAACATATGGTGGATAAAATACCAGCACGACTAAAACTAGTAATCGATCAGGATGGTATTCAATTACGAGAACATTGATGATTACTATTGTGTGTTTATTTTTATTTTCAGTATTTGTATTATTTTCCAAATAACAACCAAGATGATCTGGAAAATTGGAAAAAATAGTACATGATACTGTTGTAACTGGTTCTTATTCATAGTAAAAGCTATGGGTCTGAAACTTTGTAGTTATATAATACTAAATATGTCCAATAATCTGCCAAAGTTTCAAAGATATTGCTTTTATTGAACGCAAGTTAGATATATTTTAAAATCGTATCAGTATTTCTGGGACATCCTCTATATTTTTATACTCTGTAGCTAATTTATGCAGTTCATCTGTCATAATTAAACTTGTGTTTAAAAGCGAAATAGTTTTACAAAATGCACTGATACAACATAAACATTTTTCTCTCCTTGTTTTCTAATTCAAATGTGTTATCTAATGATATTGTTCTTTTTTTCTGTACTGTACCTGAGTCAAATCTATATAGATTGAAAGATCATATATTGGTACTAAGTTTCATTCACTCATGTATAAAATAATTTTGTGGTTATTGCACATAATAATCGAAATGAAACTAACATATGCAATCGATTTTCTTTCTTTTTCAAACAGATTATTCAAACTATGAAAAGCATGGTTTAAGAATAATTGTGATCTATTTCAGTCCAATACATTTGAACATTAATATCATATATTATCGTTGTAGTCACCATTATAATTGACTTCTTTGTAGTTCTAATCTAGTATAGTGTGTGTTTAGTTTATTTGGACAATAAACTAGTGACATCTATAAGAATTGAAATATAATTGAATGTCTCTTTGTTGGGTCAAAATATATTTCATATCTGTAATAAATTTTTTGATAAAAATTAGTAAGTGTTGTTTTAATATCTTTATGTATGAATCATAGCTATACTTATCACGATTATGATTCATAATATAAACTAACGCATATACATATATCGTATCGGTTATATTCCGAGTGAGTTAATGATTGTTTAAAAGCTATATAAATGTTAGATTTCAACGGAAAAAGGAAGAAACACAGGTTCAACAACGCTATACACCTTTCACCCATCCAATATGAACACAAAATTATCATTTTCCACGAGTGAAAAAACAATTTAATGAAATATATCGACTCTCATTAAAGTCGTTCTTATTGGTATATTTCCTAAACATGATGCACTTTTCATCGTTATTAACAATAAGTAAACTATCAAGATAAAATGACGGATTTTCCGCATCTGATCTTGAGAGAAACATTTAATTAAACATTATAGTCTAACATAAAGAAAATTTGCTCATTCTTTTGTTTTTGTAGATTTAGCATATTTATTGATCAAAAATGATAATGAAATATTTCATGGCATTGTACCTATTATTAGATGCTGTTACTAAATAATTGACAACATTGGTTAGATATTTTAATGAGTAAATGAGTTTTTCTCTACCATGAAGAACTGAGATTTTTTTACCCTATTTATATATTTGATTATAAAACAAAAGTTGATAATAACTTTTATGTCATACTGCAGAAAATTCTTTAAGAATAGTTCTAAAAACGATGAGAAAATATTTACAATAATTAAATTTAATTTTTATATTGATAAGAACTAGAGAAAAATTGACCATAATTTGTTTACTCTATAGAAAGAACCAATAAATATATATATACAAAAGTCAAATTCTAGTTTCTTCATTATAATCTTAAAAATATTATTTATCTTGAAAAGTTTCATTATATTCTATTTTAGAATGAAATTATTTTTATCGTATTGTTTTTTTGTGATCATCTTTTCAAATAATAATAATAACTTCTTTAGGAAATTATTTGAAAATATTATTAACTTTTTTTATTAAATTTCAGATTTATTTCTTTATCGAAAAACAATAAATAAAATTTCTTATCATGTCGGGTATGTAATATATTTATGAATACAATGATCCTTTGATAATTGAATAATATCTTAATAAATTTTTGTTTTCAAAGATAAATTGGCATTTCAATTTAAAATGCAAACAAAAATGCTCGAACGACAATCAGCTACACATGATAAACAGGAAAAAGCTGAACGTGAAAAAGTTAAAAAAGCTCTAATGAAAGGCAATATGGAAGCAGCTAAAATTCATGCAGAAAATGCTATTCGACATCATAGTGAATCATTAAATTGTAAACGAATGGCTGCTCGTGTTGATGGTGTACAAGCACGTGTAGCTAATTCAGCAGCACAACGACAAGTAATCAAATAATTTCTATATATAAATTTACATTAGATATATTTCTTTAGATGGCAGCAAGTCTTAAACAAACGGTTTCATTAATGTCAAAAGTCACTGCAAATATGCCATTAACTGAAACATCTAAATTAATGGATAGTTTAGAAAAAAATTTTGAAGACCTTGAAGTCAAAACAAAAGTTATGGATGATGCTATGCAAAATGCTACAACTGTACAACAACCAGTCGATCAAGTTGCTAATCTTATGCAAGAAATGGCTGATGAAGCAGGAATTGAACTTAATCTTAATATTCCATCTGCACCTGCAGTGGGTACATCTGTTGCTCTCAAAGAACAAGTAAAATTTTTCATATAAGTTTTTTTAAATTTATTTATTTCGATTTCTGAATTTTTCAGGATGAACTTACTCAACGATTAGCAAAATTACGTGAAACTTAGGAAGAAAACAATATATATTTATATATATATATATCGACATATAACAATATCGAATGACTCTCGGTGACATAAAAAAATAGCATAAAAAAAAAGAAGACCTAGTTATATTATTTCGTTATCTTTTTCTTTTTTTCTTCTTATTAATACAAGCTCTATATATGTGTATATAAAAATCTGTGCATGTGTTCGTATTCTTTTTTTTTTGCTTCGTCGACATTTAATTTTGTTTAAAGAACGATTAACTATATATTCGGCAATGAATCAATATCAAATATTTGACGAGAAAAAATTATTTTGCCTTGAATTCATAGTATATTACAGAAGAAAAACTTTTTTTTAATGCATACTTATTTATGTATTGATATATATATATCGAGAAAGTATATTAATCATCCTTACATCAATATTCATTCATGGCACATGATATGTTCTGTGGCTGGTCTTTGTATTTATTCTTTAAGTAAAGAAGAAAAAAAAAAGAAAGAAAAATGATTTTCATAGTATTATAACGAGAGCGAATAAAGTTATTCTTTCTGCTTTTAGTCAAAAATATTTTTTGTATTTGCTTTATATCACAGCTGTCTCACATTCACTTATATGATGAAATATTGAAAAAAATATATATAGCTAAATATCGACTAAGGACAATGTGAAAAAGCCCCGTATGATATGGACGGGGCAAATATACATAACGGTGCTGTAAAAGAAGACTATTTTGATCAACTGGGTCGTATACTTCCATGGCATCGACCATTTACAATATATGAACGACTTTTAATTGTATTTATTGTTGCTACATTTGTTTCGATCGTCGGTTGTATTTTATTCTGTTTTGTTTGTTCACGATCTCCTTTACGACGACGATATTCCTCAAGAAAAAAAACAGGTATCTACTGCGTGTATATATATATTATAATGAAATGTAACTAAGGATTATTTTTATTTCTATCAAGATAAAGAACAACGTATTTTGATTACTTCACTACCGAGGAAAAATACACTTGTACCTCCACCATCACGTTATGAATCAATCGTTAAACCAAATGATATTAATGCTGTAAACAAATTAAATAAAAGTCCATATTTAGATTTAGGAAGAAAATCATCCTATGCAACAGCATCAGATAGTGATGGTGTTCAATCAAATAGTGTAAGTATCTTTTCAGAATTTTATCAATATTTATGAGACAAAGATTTTTTTAAAAATTTTATGTCAAAAACTCCCTTTTTTTTTAAATACAGAAATATTTTCAATGATAAACTACATCACTTGTTAGAATATTTCTTTTTATATTATTTTATGCAGGCTAGCGATTATATATCATCAATTAATGAGAAAAACCTTTATTCTCAATCCGCTCATTTATCTTTAACAAATGGTAGTACACTTACAACAACAACAACAACAACAAACAATATATATCCATTACCTCCATTTGCTCAAGTGAATATTGAACTTAACATTGATACAATAAAAAATATATTAATAATTCATTTAACAAATTGTGAACATGTTTCACGTCATCCGGTATTCGATGAACAAGCTGAATTTTTTATTCATATACAATTATTAAATAGTAAAATATTAAAAAAATTTCATGATGCAAGAAAAAAACGTCGATCAAGTTTACAATTAAATACATGGAAAAAACAACAAGAAAAAACGACTAAGTTTAATATTAATTTTAAATTAATTTATATTATATTGATATTTTATATTATTTAGAAAATTATCACGAACATCAAATGATACATTAATATGTGATGAATATTTACAATTTGAATTAAATAAAGATGATATAACATTAACATCTCTTCGATTTTTACTTTTTTGTGTTGATCGAACCGGTATTCAAGATTTAATGGTTGAGTCTATAATTCGTTTACATCTATCGATGATACCCAATTATCAACAAATAATTGAATTTAAAGATCTTCCTCAAGTATAAAAGAATTTTTAAATTATTTAAAAACAAAAATTATTCTTTGTTTTGTTTTTTCTTATAATTATAGATTACTTTTGCAGAGATTTTTCTTGGTATTAGTTATCTTCCAACTGCAGAAAGATTTACAATTAAAATTAATAATATACATTATTTTTGTAAAGCAGAAAAAGATCAAAAAATTGGTAGGTGTAAAAAATAAAAAGATCTTTAGGAACATTTTAAATAAATAATTGAGATTTCTTTTTTTTGTTAAACAACAAAATAAAGATATGAAACAGAACGGTAATTATTAATCAGCGAATAACTCATAAATTTTAATTCTGATTCAAAAAAAAAAGTATTTTCATAAACAAATTGAAATAGAATAAAATCAAATCAATTGTTGTTTTTTTTATTTTAGAAATTTCAATACTAATTAAATCTTTTTTTTTGTATTTTCAATAGATGCTCGTTTAATAGCAACATTTTTTCATCATGGTCGACGTTTTTTTCAAAAAAAATTACCACCGATTATTTTTGATGAATCAATAATGACAAATAATAATATGTATGAAATAAAAGATACTATTGTACAAAATATTCCACAAAATGATATTCAATCAATTTATGTACATTTCGAACTTTTTATTCATATTTTACATTCGCAAACTGAATCAATAATGTCGTGTGGTTCAATTCTTCTTGGTGAACATACACGATATGAATCAGATTGGTTAAAAATGCTTGAACAACCTCGACAAAATCATCTTGGGTGGTATCAATTTTTTGGATAATATTTTTAATCTTCTTTTCTTTTTTCTTTAACTTTTTTTTTTTTGACATATATAACTTAAGCAACTCGTTTTTCTAAGACAGCAATGTTCGTAGAACGTCGCCGTCTTGATGGAGACGGTAAGTTCGTATTACTTTTGAGTGTAGCTAATGTACTGTGATGTGGAATTACTGAACCTTTTTTGCGTGCATATTGATCAAATAATGTATTGGTATCATTTGTGTTTCGTGAACGATACGATGGTGAAAGTTGATCGGTGACTACCTGTGACAAATAAAATTTTTAAAGAAAGAAAAAAAAACCTGTATGTGTGTTTTTTTATCCTTCTTTTAAATTGCAAAAAGAATGAAAACAGAAATTAAATAGAATAAGACGAAAATGAGGGTAAAGAATTTATAAAGAAAATACATGAGATTTTTTGTTTTTTGCATCAAAAAGAAATAAATAAATACAGTTATGTTAATTATTGAACTACCTGAAATAAATCCACAAGAGCATTGAGTGTTACATTTGGTCGATGTTGTCGTGCAGTAGATATAGGTGGAAGTAAGCATGGTACAGACTGTAATGGTGGTGGCGGCGGAATAGATTCCATATGAAAAGTCTTTTCATCTGGTTCACTAGCAAGAAATGATTCAGGTATATCACCTTCTGGTAATTGATCAATAATTTCATTAATTGATACAGATGATTTAACATTTAAACCAGATATTGTTGTCATAGATACAAAAGAATCACGACGTGTCGGTTCATTTGTAGATAATAATAATGGTGAATAATAGATTCGTTTTAATTTTTTAACTTTATTTATTTTACCTTCTTTTTTAGCATTATCAATTTCTTCTCGAAGTTTATCACGTACAAATAAACGATGTTCCTCAATACCAGCTATTTCCCAATCATTTGCACTACGATGAGTTGGTAAATCACATTGTTGTCGACTTGCATGTCCTTTATTTACAAGTATTTGTGCCATTTCACGTAAATGAAGTTTTGTTGCTAATAAATATGGTGTTAAACCATTTTTATCGGGTAAATCCACAGAAACTCCATAATGAGTCATTACATTAATTAATGCTTCAAGTATAGGTACATTATTTGATTCAACTGCTTGATGTAAAATTGTACGACCATGTATATCAAATGAACGCCAATCAACTTCACCACCAGCATTAGCTAGTAATAATTGAACAGAATCGACTTGATGTCGAGCAATAGCTTCATGTAAAGGTGAAAAACCATTTATATTTTCCTTTTGTAATGCATCAATTCCATGATCCAAACAAAATCTAATCATTCGACGACGTTTACGTGCATCAGAAATGTCAAGTGCAAAAAATAAACCATTACGACCATCTTTGGTTGTTACATTTAGATTATAGTTATGACGAATAAATAATGCAAGTTGTCTATATTGTGATTGACGAATAGCATTGAGCACTTTGGATTCTAATAGGTGCATTGTACTTACATACACGTACGCACGTCGATACAATGATAATGATCACTCTTTTTCTCGTTTCAAAGCAGCACTTTTAAGACACAAAACGTTTATGTGTTTATGTGTTGTTGCTGTGCAAACATACGATCGAGTTCCGTAATAACACTTTAAAAAATGAGTTGAAAAAGAAGAGAGGAAGAGAGAGAGAGAGAGAGAGAACAAACGGTTTGATGCTTATGAGATGACTGACTACTGCTACTGATTTTTTTTTTCCGAAGGGCAACTGATGATTGATTGACACAAACAACAGCGGTATATGTTATTCTTCGATGCACTTTCACGATTGTTCGAACCAATTTTGTCTATTTAGCTCTTGGCCGGATGTCAATTAAAAAGTCGATTGCTCACTATTACTTTTCGTCTTAAAATTAACTTTTAAAATAATTGTTGCATTATTGTTCTCAATATGAATAACGCAAGAAGAGAAATATTATATATAGAAAAAAAGAAATGTTCTTTACGAATTCTTTTCTTTATCAAAAAAGTAAAAATATAATGCATATGTGAACTTATAGTAACAAAAATTGCATTTTCTTTTTCAAAAGATGAATTATTGAAATCTAAAAGAAACATAAACATTAGTTTACTTAAGTATTCACAATACTTGATCTTATTTGGTAGATGTTTTTACATTCAAACAAGTATCGTTAAGAAAAAACGTCATAGATCAGAGAAATTATTTTCTTAAGAACCAAATTCATGATTAATATTCAATTTTTTTTTAAAATCATGATGAAACTAATTGAAATAGATGTCTATTAAATACTTATTTAAATGCTGAATACGTTAAATGTCTATAAATTTGAATAAATTGCTTTTACATTCGAAAATCATAGAAATTCATATATATGAGACTGATCTAGCTCAAAGATAGTTCACATTATCAAAGTATTAATTTGAAATATATATCTTGACTATTGTGAGTGATTATGTACTAATATATATTTTTTTCTAATGATCTTTTTATTCTTTTTATTAGAGTCGATTTACAAAAAAAATCAAATGAATAATAAATAAATATAATACAAAAGATAGTTTAATGAGTAGTATTAGTTTTACTTCGGCCAACTGCTTCTTTAACTGCTTGTTCTAATGAAACCGTTTCTAATCCTAAAGCTTTGTTACTTGTCTTGCCTTGAAAATTACACGCACCTTGTGCATTATATACTGCAGCCATAATATATGCACGAATACCATTCATTAAATCACCTTTTGCATAATAATCGACACCTTGTTGATATGATTCTTCAGTGCTTATATGTTTCACTATCCATTTGGTACCTGAATATTTTTCAAAAAGAGCTAAAGCTTCTTGTTGTGTGAATGTTGCATCATCAATATAGATACGTTTATTCAAAGTCAATTCTGGATGATGAATAACAGCCACAACAGCTTTACCAATTGAAGGAAGAGTTGTGGCGGAACATAAATATTTGCCTTCATCATAAAAAGTAATAGTATGATTAGGAATATCATAACCAAGAAAACCATTATCGAAACCCCAATCAAGAAAACCACCGGTTGTAATGAATGTATGTGCTAAACGTGATTGATACTTTTTTAATAATTCAACAGTTTCAACTTTTGCAGTTATAAATGGAAGAGATGAAAATAGTGGATGACTTACATCAGCAGTAAATTCTGATGGTATAAACCATTTAACACCTACTTCAACAGATGCTTCAATCAATGTATGATCTATTTTATCAAAAAGACCATTACCACCAATGGCAGAAATAACGATGTCTTGTCCTGTAAGTGCTTTTTTAATTGCATCGATATCCGTATAATCAATTTTGATCACTCTTACATTGGATGGAAATGCAGACGTGGAACCAGTGCGAGTAAGAACAGTGATATTGAAAGTTGCATCAGCAAGTAGAGCAGAAAGTATATGTTTACCTAAATCACCAGCTCCACCAACTAGTAGCACGTTTTTGTAGGTAGTAGTCGACATTTTAAAATTATATTAAGGTATGTATAAATATGAATAACCTCTTTCATAGCTGAATATTTATATCATTTATTCGTGACCATAATGATGACGAAGCATTTTTTTTCTTTCTTTCATTTGACCTCAGATTTTTGTTTTCTTCTGACTTTTACATATTTTTATTCGATTGACGTCTGTATAGATTCGATGAATATGTTAATGAATGACAATGCATTAATTAAAATAGTATATGACTAGAGAAAATTATTTTGGTACTGACTTCGGTATATTCCTAAGTTATACTGCATGTATATTAAATCAATTAAATCAATGATCAATCTAAACTAAGTATATTATAATTTTCTTATATATGGGCAATTTCATAAAAAACGGGACATACTCTCCTTTCATTTGCTTTCGATTTTTTACAAGGGTGCTTTTTCTAAATAAGTTCTTTTCGCATAGACATATGTAAATATGTTGGGTCTTTCAGATGACACTGAATTAAAATTAATTAATAAAGAAGTAATCGGTGAATACCTCGCTAACCATATGAGAGAAAAATCTGAAAATGTCAGGATATACTCTACGACTTGAGCAAGATCTATGGTAATGTGAAGACTTCGTAGAAAAAATTCGTACCGTCTAGAATTGCTTTTGAACTTCTCATTTAATTATAAAAGCATTTTTTCATTTGTATATTCGTACACCATCACGTTTCTAACAAAAAGTAAATTGGAGTTTTTGAAAAATCTAAGCATATTGAGAAAAAATTTGAGAGAGGAGTTTTGCACTATCCAAAGTCGCCTACAGCATATGCTATTTAGGTTTCAAGAATACTGTCTCAATTTGTAACTTTTTTAAACTGAAACGCTCGCAATAAAAGTTGATGACTTTTTTTTGGGTCACATCCCTAACGAATGAATTTGTTCATATATTAATTTTGATATTTTTTCTCAAAAATATCGTTGGTAATAGAAAATAGATTATTTAGTTAAGTGATGAATATCTCATAATAGTTATTTTTGTTGCATGTTTGGTGATATTCTGACAATAGGACTAAAAATTAACACTTAAGCACTGCTTCAAAACTTACTCAAATCAAAAGAATATAACATTTTCATTTGAAAAAAAAATTGAATATATTACTGACCTACGAAAGATATAGAAATTTTTTTCTTAGCATCAAGACAATTATCACGTTGCTCTTGATGTAAATATTGTACGACATACAATATTGATTCTATATAGATATGATAACAATGTGAAAGATATTATTTATCTGATTAAATATTAAAAAAAAATAGATTATAATTTTATAATCGAAAAATTTTATCAACTATAACAATTTATTAAGAACAATTCATATGTATATAAGATGTAACATTAAATTTTAGATGATTTGAAAAAGTTTAGTGAGTGGAATCACTTCGTTGGATAGCATCTTTTATAATTTGTTCAAGAGAAGCAGTTTCTACATCGAAAGTTTTATTGCTTGTTCTACCTTCAAAATGGCAAGCACCTTTGTCATTGTATACTACAGCCATAAGATATGCAGCATATCCTTGAAACATTGCACCTTCTTTCAAATATTCTGCTCCTAGTTTTAATGATGCTTCCGTAGTAACATGTTTTACAGTCCATTTAGTGTTAGTGTATTTCTCAAAGAGAGCTAATGCTTGTAATTGTGTGAGTGTAGTGTCAGCAAAATAAAGTCGTTTATTTAAAGCTAATTCAGGATGATGAAGAATAGCAACAATAATTTTGCCAACACTAGTAATTCTCGTACCAGAAAATGGATATTTGCCTTCATCATATATTGTAACTGTACGATTACTAATATCAAATCCTAAAAAGCCACTATCGAAGCCCAAATCGAGAAAAGGACCAGTTGTAATGAAAGTATGTGCGATTCGTGATTGATTTTGTTTGAGTATTTCAGTATTAGCTACTTTATTAGCTTTGATTGGAAGAGATGCTGAAAAAGAATTATTAAGATCGGAACCAAATTCTGATGGAATGATCCATTTTACTCCTGCTTCAATAGCAGCTTCAATTAGATTCTTATCAAAATTATTAAATAAAGTTTCACCACCAACAGCAGAAATAACTATATCTTGTTGATTTAAAGCTTTAATTAGGGCAACTTGATTTGAATAGTCAACTTTGATAACATTAACGTTCGATGGAAAAGTTGCTGTTGAATCAGTACGTGAAAGAACACTAATATTGAAGTTGGAATCAGCTAGTAAATCTGGAAGAATATGTTTACCTACTGTACCTGCTGCACCAACCAATAGCACGTTTTTGTAGATATTCACAGACATTTGTTATAATAATGATTCAACTGCAAAAGTAAACGTGTATATGTCTTCATATACATCGTATTCTATATTTTGTGTTCTGCATTGCCGTTATGACGAAGCACATTTTTTTTATTCTTCTATTATGTAAGTTATAGCCCGTTTTTCTGTTCTTTCGTTTCATCATGTAGTATGAATCAAGGCCAATAGAAAGAATAAATGTAAAAGTAATATTGTATTTAGATCTACATTCGTTTCTTTCGTACGTTCTACAGTATGTAGAAATAAGAAAGTAAAAATATTATGCAAAAGATACTTTTTCTTCCAGGTTATATGGGATATAATTATATTCTCAGCTTATTAACACAATCACGATAATGTATTGAATTTCACGAGAAAAATTGACAGATGTGCATTGTATGATGAAATGATTTAAATTAGAGGACTCTTAAATATATTATTATTTTCTTTGTTAGACATGTGTCGTAAGAATATGCGTAATTAAAATAAAAAATCTGTTTATCTAATAGTCTGAGATGGTTAAAATGAATACAAATACAAATTTCCGCGATTCATGACTGGTATCGTCGATCACTGCCAAAGACCTGAGTCATTGATAATATATTTTCTTCCAACCGTTTGACTCAATCGATAAGATAAAGGAAAAATAAAATCGTCGAAATATACTTTTAGTACGTACGTCTAAGACATGAATATTTAAATTCTGGAAATTAAGCCTCTTCTATTTCTCTGACAAAAGTTAACAAAAACAACACTTCGCAATGAGTGAAACAGAAGATATAAAAATGGTGGAAGAAAAAAATACAAAATTAAAATTACATCATTACATTTTCCCAACTGTCTATAATGATTGCTATCGGGTGGAAGTGGTAACGAATGGACAACAATTATATCCAACTGACAAAGATAATTCAACCTCAGAAATCTATCAATTACTTGATAATATTGTACTTGATAAATATGCAGACTTCAATGGAGGTGTTCAAGGAGCATGTGCACCAAATGTTCGTGATAGTAAGCATCACAATATCGAGCCATGGAAGGATATCTCAACTATCTTTGTATTTTCAAATAGCAATCTGTTTCTAAGTAATAATAAAAATGAACAGATTGAAATAGAAAAAGTGCCATATACGTCCAAGAATATTTTATTGTCATGGCTTGTTCATCTATTCACTAATAAAAGTCACAGCTATCGTTTAGGTTGTATAAACAATCGTTCTTTTAATTTTCGTCGATCAGATGGTTCTATATACACTGGTGTGCATCTACAATGTGAAGAAGATCGAAAACTCATAAATATATTGGACAGTGCTTATTGTGACTCAGTTAATCACTTTATTAATTTGATATTAGAAACTATTGATGAAGATAATGAAAATGGAGAATTTTCTCTTCATATTGCTGCAAATTTATGTGCTAATTCAAGAAAATCCGAACGTGACGAATTTTTAGCCATAGTTACACAACAAAATAAATGTGTGATTATGATTGGTCTTTTTTATAATCGTTTTTATTTTTAACTTGTATTATTCGATAGAAATATAAGTATTAGTCAAGAAATCAATAAAAGAAAAACAACAATTGCTCATAATATACATATTAGTTAGTTCAACACACGCTAAGAATCTTTTTCTGATTGTTTGACCAGCACCATTTATTTACTGTTAACACTTTCATACAGTAAAAATGAAACGTGAAAATAAGTATGGAACAAATAAAACTATTCAATTTTGTCTAAAATATTTTCAAATATCATTATATAGTGATTCTTCTGAACAAATATCTGTAGATAAAAGAACTCGTTGAAAACTAATGAATTTATTGAAAAAATGTACTTAATCATGTGATTATGTTAATGAAATCGTTGTTCGTCTTACTTACAATTTCTATCAATATAATAGCTATAAAAATGAATTGCGAGAGAATCTACTAAAATATATCAATTTTGCATGTAGACCTGATTTTATTTATTAACCTTATGTGAATTTTATCAGAGTAAATAAAGATATATTTGATTCGGCTCTTCTTAACGGATGAAAATTTTTAAAGAAGCTAAATAGTTTGGAATATTTGTTCGATGTTAGTACACGCAATGTTTCGATGGCATTGATCTATTTCGTTAATGAACTTAAACCTTTTAGTTCATCTGACTAATTCAAGGCAAGAAAACATGCTTTCGGCGGTTATTTTTCGGATTATTTCATGATTTTATTTGAGAGACTATTTGCCATTTGAACCTAAAACTCATGGACTATAGATATCAGATACAAGAATTATATTTATCTGTAGTTCTAGTATAATTATTCAGAAAATATTCTTGCAAAATATTTTTTAACTAATTTTCGTTGTGTTGTAGAACTGCAAGTTGTGAAATATTCAATGATTTTCCAATATATTTAATCATTGTAAGCAGATAAAAAGATTAAAATTTTAGTTTAAAATGTATTTTATTTTTGATTTTGTTTTAATAAAAAAAACACAAAATATCATCATTATCAACAACATTCGAATAAATCTTTTCTCTAATAAGTCATAAAAAAGCAGAAAGCTCAAGGAAAGTCATTGTATGAACATCGATCCTTGTTGAAAATATGATATCCAAGTGAATTTTCTATAATAAGAAGAAACGGAATAAACATTAGATTTTATTTTAGTATATACAACAACAGTAGTAATCCTTCAAAATAAATGTATAAACGATACTTGTTAATGAAAATTTCTTATTTTCGAAATTTTAACAATCATTTAGTCGTTTCATAAATATTATGAATCAAACTACAAGTGTTTTTATAGGCACAATAGAACTCTCAGGCAGTATTAAAATCAGTGCTGAAGCAATTATTAATATCTTTGAAGTATATACATTCGAAATAGTTATATCGTTAACCCTTTAAAGCTGAATGTTTATTTCAAAGGAGATTGCGAAAAACGCTAAAGAAGATGTAATAAAGTCGTTTACGTAAAAACCAACACTTGTTTAGACTTTGGTGGTCTAATGGAACATAGAGTAAAAAAGAACTTTCTTAAAACTGAGTATCAGAAGAGGTAATAGATTTTGTAAAACTTGTGAATTTTTGAAATGGGATTCTTTATTTTAAAAAATTTATTTGTTCATAAATATAGTGCGAAGTTTTGTTTTTCTGAACGATATCGCCAAACACAATATCAGACTATCCAATGAAATCATTTCGAAAATTTTTAACTGAATCGCTGCTATATAATGATAGCGTAAAGAAAAATGTCTCTTGGAAGGGATCTTCGATCTTACCCAGACAGACAAAACTCGAAAAAAAACGGTGAAATACGCGTAGAAG
>JAJEKB010018731.1:0-11175 GCA_022393335.1 Macrotrachela quadricornifera
TAATAATGGAATTGAAAAAACAAATATATATGGAAATGCAAATGCTAATAATATAAAATAATTATCACGTAAAAAATGTGTAATTTTTCTATGTGGTAATGTTAATTCATTTGGTGGACTATCAATATCAGGATTAATTTCCCAATTAAATAATGGATGAAATAATGCTGGAACAAGAAAACCTAAAAAATGATAACGTGATGGTGGTGCCTGTGTTTTAATCTTTATTGGACGATGATTAACTACTGTTTTTGTATGTATGCGTGATAAATATGTATCAAATAATTCTCGAGCTAATGCTGTACTTGCCATTTGTAAATGTAATACTGATAATGTATACGGATGTAATGATTTAAATATAGTTAATAGAAATAATAGAATAAAAAATATTGTACGTAAATAAACATGTTTTGTATTTGTTATTGTATAACGTGCATATTTAAGTACCCAAAGAGCTGGTACAAGTCGACCAATAACAGGTATTGAACGTAGAAAATGAATACATGTTACAATCGAAAATATTATAAGTGTACGACGAAGAAAAAAATATAATGAATTTGCAAATGATTGACGTGCACGAGAATTAAGTCGTTCAGCTAATGATGGATTAACAGAAGCAAGAACAGAAAAAAATAATTTGTCATATCCTATTAAAGAAAGAAAATATTTAATGATTCATTGAATCGAATAAAAAGTATATTTATTAAAAGTAATGTCTAGAATATGTTTATATACCTAATAAATTATTCATAGTAAATACGGCAAGAAGTGGTATAAATGTTATAAGTTTAAATAAAAGTGTTCGTGCTGATGAAACATGTTCGAACCATTCAATTATCGTTGGTGCAAATGTATAACCAAATGAAATTAGCCAAACAATTAAACGAAATGGTAAAAAAACAATAACAATTACAATATAGATGATAAATGTACAAACAAGAAGAGATAGAAGTGAACGTTGTTGTGTTGTCCATACATCTAAGTTTTATAGTTTTATTTTTAATTTTTATTTTATATAAAGTATTGTTACTTACAAGTATTATTCCATGAAAGAATAAATCCTCTTATTGCACATGAAAAACCAAGACATATTTGATAGATGATATGTTTAGCAAATTGGCTTGGTGATGATAACGTGTCATATGACGACATCATTCGAAATATAATGTACTTTCGAACGAAGAAATAAAATAGTAGAAATGAAAAGAATACGAAAAGTAAAAGCAGAATGATAAAAAGAGAATGAAAAAGAAAACAAAACAGAAAGGAATAGAAAAAAAACTAACAGTGTCGGCTAACATACTATTTATATATTCTACAATTTATTTCATGATTCATACCATCTTATATTAATATTTTCTTTTCGAAACATGATTCATATAAAACTTTGCGAACAGTTCTTATTAACAAAAAATTATTTCGTTTTCTTAATCCTTTAATAACTAGATATATATTATTTTGAAAGAAAATCTGGACATAATAATAATTTTTCTATAAATTGTTGAATTAATGGGAAAACTTCTCCAATTGTTAGGCGCTATTCAAGCTCTTATTAGTGATGTTTTCCTTTACTCTAAACGTTACATGATAGAGTTGATTGAATGTTATTCAGAGATTTATTAGATAGTTTTCAGTGAATATAATTCAACTTTGTATATTAAAGAAAAATTTCAAATCTTAATTTCTTAGAGTAGAGGGTAAAAAATTCAACGATAAAATGAAAGTCTCATTTTGTACGTGTAAATGGTAATGAGATTCCTATCTATATGCATTGTGGATGCAAGCCCTACTCCTTCGTAAGTATGTTGAGCTGCTTAACTATTGTGTTGATGATAGTAGAGGAAATTATATCAGAAACATGTTAGATATAAGGGTCTGTCCTTACCATTGAGATATTCGATATATTTCAGTTTCAAATGAAGTAATACTGTTGAAAGAAAATTTATACAATAAAATGATCTCTATATTTCAAAATTTGTCAACGTATGAAATAAGAAATATGATTAAAGATAATTTTGATTTATCAGAGTCAGATATCAGATTGGTATCTTAAAATGTATACCTTTCACAATTATATATCTTTGATCGAATATCAATTTGAGAATCAATAACCTAAAGACGTAGAATTAAATCTTACATATATTCAATAATGACTTATCTTCTGATGAATTTTATCAAATGAACTTTATATGTTTAATTCATATCTATAATTGATGTAATTTCCTTGTTATTTATATATTTAAAGCAGCATTTAATACAATAACAACGATCGCAATGATTACATCTATATAGTAAATCCATGACAATGATCAGCCATATAATCATTTAGACTACAAGTACCATAGTATTTGTATGGATACACGAAGTGTTTATTACATGAAGATGATCTTAATACATAGCCATATTATCATACTAATTTATGAACCAAGGAAAAATATTGTTGCCCTAGATTTAGAATTATTCGTAAGTAAAGGAACTGTACTAGCATTTTTCTTATGCAATCAACAGTATCAATGACAATAGAATGAGAGAGAAAACAAAAACACCAAAAATCGAAATACATCTGCTCTGCCTACAATCTAAAGAAGTATAGAAAGTATTATAATTTCGACCAGAATAAAGTTATTAAGACTTTGATACAGATTTTTCATCGAATCTTTGATGAAAGTATGTTCCTTGCTATTTTTCTCTCTTTATATCAGGTAATTTGTCAAGTGTTATTTTGAATAGCTTGAAATACTTGAACCATAACCGAAGTTTAGATTTTAGATTCTTTAATATAATGAGATAATTAATTAGTTTTATCATTGAATAGTTTGAGAGCTCTCTCCAGTGAGAATAGTAGTTCATTAAGATAGTCTCCAATGAGTTTTAGACACTTAATAGTATTTGTGACAATTTATGCATATTGAGTAATTAGTAAACATCCTTAATAAAAGACTATTTAATCATTCCTTATGTAAATATTAATACATAGTGAATACTATCGTCTAATCCACATACTTTACCATTGTGATTATTTTAATAAACAAAAACGATAATGTCATACAATTTCACACAACAATTTATAAGCATTGATTAAATTATTCTGTTTGTATAGCTACCGCTGAACACTTCAACAAACATTGTTTTTTTTTCTCAATAAAAGATCAAAGATAAAAAAATATTGTTGATATTCGAAGTACCACATTCAATAAACTTGATTTGCATAAAGTTAGCAAAAAATGAAAAATAACCTAACTATATGAATATTCCTATAATTTGTATCGTGTATAGTAAATACTTGAAAGAGCTGTAAATGATGTCATCTACGTTTCTAAGCATTCATGTCATCATAAGATATAATGACCAGCACTTACAATCATAAAAGTTTTGTATAAATAAAAATGCCTCCTCAATGTTTTCAAATGAGTCATTTTACGTATTCTCGTTTTCGTCATACTAATCCTTTGAGGATCGAATTTATTTCACTGGATTCAGTCCCACTGCATTCGAATTCACATCTTCATCAGAAAGTTGCAGCTCATCTAAGCTCTCGACTAGTTCATCATAAGCCAGATCGAAGTCATTCTTACTGTTATCATCACTGGTATATGAATAACAAGACTCATCATTGACTGCATTATTTTCATAGATGATTTCATTTGTTTAATTTTACTTGTAAAAAAAGTATAAAGAAATGATATGCTTTGCAAGTTGAAGAACAATGTAAATTCGTCAATCAGAATGGAAATACATATATCCTTTAAGAAATGAGAATATTCTCGAAAACGAAAAGATTAGAGAAGAGAGAAATTGTGACGTCACTGTGCTTTAGTTCTAGAACAAAAAATATTTAGAAAGAATTTATATGAGAGAAGGAAAGAAAAGAAAAGTATGAGATGACAAATGTAGTTATTTATGACCTTAGTGATCTTATATATTTAATAGCTTAATATGAAATAATCTTTTTTTTCTTTACGAAAAAATAGGTAGTTTCAAAATAAGCCATCAGCCCTCAAAGAGTTAATGAATTACATTTTGATTACATTGATGATGAAGTATAATTGCATTGTGCTGATCATACATGCTTAGTCATTATTTGAGAAAAAAAAGAATGCGAAGGTATCTACTTCTTTGTCTGCTTTTGTTATTATGATTACTATCAAGCGCATATCATCGCAGAAGGATTATATAATACTGTATATTCTACTGATGTTAACCCTAAAACGGACAATGTAAGATATATTGTTCTTTCAAGACATAAATAAGAGAGGAACCATATATAATTGCACCTTCAAATTTCACTAAGATAGTTTTATTGAAGATATCATTAAATATATCGAAATCTGAAAGTTTCTTCAAATTGAATCCGGATCTGAAACATTTTCATCAGATTGAATTTAGGTCCAAAAAATACTGGACTGTATGATTTCTATTAATCTTGATGTTAACGATGCTTCACCTTCTACTTTGTTTGAACGAACGCATCTAATAAAAAGAACTAATGTCGGATTTTTTTTAAAGTACCAACGATCATTTTTTAAATAAGTTTTTAATGGTTCAAGCTATAGAGTTCGTGTTTTCACCGTTAGAAAGAGAAAAGCTGGGAACGTCGATCTGTACCAAATCTATTGAGTTCAAGCCTCTTTTATATAGGTATTTGCAGTCATATATATTCTTTGTTGTCAATTTTCATGATTTTTCGTGATAAGTTAGCATCAAATTAGGCCAAAATATAGCGCAAATGTCCCTATATTTGTGTTAAAATTTTCGTATTTTAACATCGAAGCGTAAAGAAAAAACAACTGAGAAGAAAACGAAAAGATTTGAAAACTTTAGCACAAATATAGAGACATTTGGGCTACATTTCGGCCTAATTTGATGCTAACTTATCACTAAAACTCATGAAAATTGTCAACAAAAAATGTATCTGACTGCAAATATCTACATAAAAGAGGCTTGAACTCAATGGATTCGATACAAATCGATGTCCAACGCTTTGCTTTTTCTAACGGTGAAAACCCGAACTCTATAGCTTGAGCCGTTGAAGAATTAATCAAAAAATGGTCGTTGGTGCTTTAAAAAAATACGATATTAGTTCCATTAATTTCCATTAACAATACCTTACCAAACTCTATAAACAGAAAAAGGCTTTAGAAAGTCTTTTTTCAAAATATCTATTCATTTACACATAATGAAGGGAAGCTAGGTCATCGATAGAAAGCAAGTTACTCTTACCCAAACATTTCAACGAATGAACAGCGTTTGAGAAAACCCTTCCTTGTCATAGGGGTTGACCAGTCCACCTAGAGCGATATGACAATGGTGATCTTCTTCTACTGATGAATCATCCAGTAGTGTCAAACTTGAAAGTTGAATTCAAGTTTTCAACTAATCAACACGCTCACCTGTGTCACCCTCCTCTTTGAGAGTTCTGTCCTAGGGATCTGCAAAATTGCTGTTTTATAGTCACGGTTCCGGTCCCAGTCCTTATTTTTGGCAATGACATTATCTTTATGAATACATAAAAGATTACCATAATTTCGATTTATGCAGTGTTAGAGCTACAGATACACGGTACGCTTGTTTTTTTAATCAAAACTTTTTCTTTTCTGAGCATAGAACTCAGATAGTTCCCTCAAAAGTCGTAATTTCTTAATGAATATAAAATCAATACAAGTATCTTTGAATTAGTATCAGTTTAAGAATCCATTCAGTCTATCAAAGGCCAAATCAATGGAACTGTATCACATTTTTTTAGTACAAGTTTCAGAACTATTTTTGGTAGCATTGAATCTAAATTTATATATTTCTTTTCGTATATCACAGGTATTAAAGTTTATTTCCCAATATAGTGAAGTGCCATAATAAAACTAAGGAGTTCAAATCAAAAATAGAAAAGCAAAGATGAAAAAATGTATATAAATTTAATAACACTGTTACTTATTTTATACTAAAACTGTCTTTTAATATTGTTCACCGACACTGGAATCAAAAAGATAATCATTTTCATTATTATCAGTATCAAGTAAACTCTCGTATAGTCGTTTTTTTACCTATTTGAGTAGCTGAATCATTACTAAAATCAAAATTATCAAACTTTTCAAATTTACCAAAAATTTTATTTAAAATTGCTACGCTCTTCTTAAGGAACATTAGGTTATCAACCTTTAATTGTAATAAATGATTACATGTTTCATTTACTGTGTGGCCACTTGAGGAGAATAATCGTTCGGTTGTAGTATTTCTGGCAGGAACAACAAGTATATCAGGTGCTAGTGTATAAAGAACTGGATATACAGCATTTTGTTGTTTCCAAAAATTAAATAAATCTTCATTACCAACTAAATCGTCGGTAGATAGTAGATATTTTTTCAATTCATCATTAATATCAGGTGCATTTGGAGTTGTAGAGATTTGATCATAACATCCAGATAAACGATCATTGCTATTACTTGATGAGATTGCTGTTGATTGTGGTGTTGAGGCTTCAGAGTTAACTGATGAATCTGTTTGAGAACCTGAAATATAGGATGCGGGTAAGCGTATATGTTGACTTATCGATGAATTATTTTTATTTTATTATCATAGAATAAAATATTCCTTACCATTTCCTTCATTAATTTCTTTTTTTATTAAATCGTAAGCCTTCTTTCTAACTTTATTCGAACATTTTTCTAAATGTTTAAATTTTGAAAGAAGAATAACATCGATGTAATGCATATCATCAAGTTCCCAATATGTTGGAATTTCATTTGTATAATACTTTTTGAATTTTATTAGCGATTCTGGATCATTTGGATCTGGTTTAGATAAATTGACTGGACGCTGTTTAAGTGGTAAAATTAAATGTATAGTTGGTATTTTTTCTGAACTTACCAATTCTGTTGCGCTAACAAAATATTTCAAATATTTAGCAAAACAAATTAATTTTTCAAAAACCATTTGAGCAAAGGATGCTCTTCGAATTTTGTCGTTAGTAAGAACATTTAATTCAGGATGCATGTCGATAAAACTGGAGAGCATGCTATACGCACTGTTCCACCTATTTGTTGAGAATAGTTTAAGTTTGGCAGATAATTTGGATTGAATACGTGAAGATCTTAAATAAACTACAATATCGCGAATAGTATTAAATAATTACTGAATATCTTCACAATCAGGCTTACGTATGCAAACTGAATGTTCAATGATTTTGTTGATAAAATGAGCTGAACAGCCTATTCGATTGATATCATCTCTAAATGAAGCCCCCATCTTGTTGTCGTTATCTGATACGATATACTTTACACAATCCAATGGCATGTTATATCATTCAAGTACTGAATCTATGCATAACCGAACATAATCAACAGTTTGAGCTGGGAAATCAAATGATTTACAAGCTAATACAAATAATAAAAGACCATGTTTTTCCGATATATACGTAATGTGACGCCACCATAACTGCTTTTTGTTTGATACTCTGTCCAAAAATCAACAGTGATTACACAATAATCAAAATTTGATAAAAGTGAAATTTGCTGTTCTTTACGAGCATTGGAGATTTTATCGATCTTTCTAGTGATCTTAGAAAATCTCTCATTGAACGATGATTATTGTCTTTCTACATTGAAATAAAAAAAACATCGCCATACGTTTGCCTCCGTACATCAATAATCATAAGAAAATCAACAAAGAGAGAAAGAAAAAAAAAAGTTTTTCAAATATTGCTTGTTCTTCCATGTTACAGATGAGTTACATACGCATGTGAACTGTATTTGTCAGTACTGCTTTATATCTTTAATCGATCAACAGCTTGTAAATCATAATCTCTTGCTCAATATGTTTATTGTCTTTATTCATCGATAATAATTGTGTTTGATACTTTTGTTCATTTCTACCTACATATTTTACTCAATAATTGCATAAAAGCCTACTTGATGGTTTATGTAACGAAGAGAAAAATATTTCACGGTCTACTTAAAGCGGTAGATGTGTCTATGAAAAGAAGAAACGAACGAGAAAAAGATTGCTCGAACGCATATAGGGTTGAGTGACTCACACGCATGAGGACAAAATATTTTCGATACGTATAGATGATTTTTGAGTATAATGATCACACAGTGTAAATACGCGCAAGAAATAAAAATAAACCTGTTTGCGTCAATCCATTAATTATTATAGTTGGCCTGTGATTTAAAATTAGTAGTTATTGTGAATAATCGTCAACTTTTTGCGTCAATTTTTTAGCGATAAAGAGTATAAAAGAACGGCAATCGAACGAAAGGATTATACCAACAACAAATCTAACTATTAGTTTCTTCGTATTCTATCAATAACAAACAAGAAGGATGTACAAATCAAACCAATATGTTTGGATGGCAATCATCGCTTTATTGGTTTTAGCAACATGTATGGTCCAATCGGCACCATACCAACTGGACTTACATGATTATGGTGCAAGAGAAGCAAATTACCGTAATCTTCAAGATCTGCACCAACTTGTGAAACGTAAAGATTGTTCATTTCTACGATATCGCATTCTCAAGGTGTCAAATCTCTTTTATACTAATCAATGCAGTAGTTGAACCAAACCTTGATTAGAATGATTTATTTTTCTAGCCATTATCATCAATACTATTTAGTTCAGTGTAATAATCGAAGTAGGGCATATAACTGAATACACTAATTAGAAATGTTTCTGTTTCATGAGATGTTCTATGTCACTGACCTCAATTCATAGCTGCAAAGAAACAACGTTTTTTGAATACAGCCGTGGTTAAACTTATACAGTGGTTATGTAGCAAACATCCCGATTACTAATTTAATTTTTACTTCACCACTGAGCAAAGTTTTAGATGACAATCCTCTTTCAAAACATTCGATTCACATAAGATCATTATTTTATTCTCGAGATGTCACCTTACCAACAGCGTAAACAGACTCTTCCATCAGAACCGTACTTCAAGACAGTCCTTTCCCATGTAAACATCATGCGTACCAGTATTTCGAACATTTGTCCCAAAAGAAGCGGAGCCTTCGACTAGAAATATGCTTCAAAATATTCGTTTCTGATAAGATCACTATGAGTATCACTAGTTGCGAAATCGATTCATACTCAACAAACTATTCGATGAGACCCATAATTGAAAATATCCGTTTTTCATATGGTCACAGCATCTCTCACTAGTTTAGAATTTAAACTCGGTTCAGGAAACTATTTGATGGGATCCGTCATTGAGAATATTCCTTTACCATGTGATTATCATGTGTATCACTGACCCCAACATCAACTGACATTGAACGGACCATCTGATGACAATCGTGCTTGAAAATATCCATTTCTCATCTAATCACAATATGTATCGCTACTTTCAACATTGTTTCAAATTTAAAAAACTATTCGATGAGACATATGTTTCAAAATATTCCTTTGTCTAGTTATCACCGTGTATATCAGGAATTCCGAGATCGATTCGCCTCGAACGAACTATTTGATGAGAACTGTCGTTCCAAATATTTATTTGTCACATGATCATCGCGATTATCACTAGTTTGAGGTTTAGATCCGGTTGAGAAAACTTTTTGATAGGATCCATCATTGAAAATATTCATTCGCCAAGTGAGTATCATCTGTATTACTGGTCCTAATATCGACTCACATTGAATAGACTATTCGAAGAACAACATTTTACAAAATATTCGCCTCGCATGTAATCCTAATTTGCATCAATACTTTCAATACCGATACACGTTCAACAAAGTATTCCATAAGTATCGTGATCGAAAATATTCGTCACTGATGTAATCATCAAGTGTATCAATGATTTCAACATAAGCTCAGATTGAACGAACTAGTCGACGCAAACAATGATTGAGAATAGTTGTTTATCATGCAGCCATCGTATATATTACTAGTTTCATCATTGATTCATGTTGAACAGACTATCTGATAACACTGTTACTTCAAAATATTCCTTTCTCATGTAATCACAATCTGCATTACTACTTTCTACATTCATTACCATTCAACAAGTTACTCGATGGGAAATATATTTCGACATATGCGTTTGCCATGGAACCACTGGGTGTATCAGGAGTTCTGTGATCACCCGGAGCTGAACGAACTATTTGATCAAAATCTTGGTTCAAAACACTCATGTGTCGTATGATCACCGCGTTTATCATCAGTTTGAAATTTGGATCCGGTTGAGGAAACTATTTGATACGATCCATAGTTCAAAATATTCGTTTCTTAAGTGGTCATCATGTGTATCATTGATCCCAATATCGACTTACAATGAACAGGCTTTTCGAAGGATAGCATCTTACATGACATTTGTCTCTCATGTAATCATAATGTGTATCACTACTGTCAACATCGATTGATGTAGAAAAGACTATTCGGTAGTAACCATAGTTGAAAATATTCGTCTCTCATGCAATCGAGATGAGCATCCATACTTCTACCACTGATTCACGTCCAACAAAGTATTCGATAAGAATTGTCGTTTAAAATATTAATCAGTACCGTGATCATCAAGTATATCACTGGTTTCAACATACGCTTCAATTCAACGAAGTATCCGATGAAGACTATCTTTGAGAATAGTGATTTTTCATATGATCATCGTTTGTATTGCTAGTTCCAACATGGATTCAATTTGAACGAACTATTCGATGAGAACTATATTTAAAAATATTTATCTTTTCTGTAATCAGAACGTCTCTTACTACTTGTAACATTCATTTACATTTAACAAACTATATGATAAGAACTTTAATGAAAAATATTTATTTCTCGCATAATCGTCGTGTTTATCACTTGAGCTAAATTTGCCTCTGATTGAAGAAACTATTTGATGAGAACAGTAGTTGTAAGTATTCGTTGACTATACAACTATCATATGTATCAGTGGTCCGAATATAGATTCACGTTGAACGGACTATTTGATCAGAATTGTGCTTGAAAATATTCACCTCTCTTCTGATCACAAAGTGTATCAATACTAACGACAACAATTCACATTGAACGAACTATCTGATGAGACGAATATTGCGAAATATTCGTTTGTCATGTTATCACCGTGTATATCACGAGTTTCAAGATCACCAACTGTTGAACACACTATTTGATGAGAACTCTGGTTCAAAATATTCGTCCGTTATGTGATAGCCGTATTTACCACTATTTCGAAATTGGGCTCCGAC